>RJWJ010024259.1:0-25003 GCA_004363605.1 Indri indri | reverse complement strand
TGAGTGACCCAGTGTGATATACTAGAATTTAGTACAAAGGCAATTTTGTATTATTTCTATCTCTGACTAGAAATACAGTGCAAGTTCCTTAGCCTCCCAGTGTTCTATTTGCTTTGGTAAAATTAATTTCTTGTACTTAATGTTGGATATGTTTCCTTTGAAATTTCTTGACTTTTATATTCTAGTTACAGTCTCATGAAGT
Organism: Indri indri; assembly: GCA_004363605.1. Taxonomy (NCBI): domain Eukaryota; kingdom Metazoa; phylum Chordata; class Mammalia; order Primates; family Indriidae; genus Indri; species Indri indri. The sequence goes on along the minus strand of RJWJ010024259.1, from coordinate 24,801 downwards.
TAATTAAATGATTTACATATATTGATAATATAAAATTATGAGAATCATAGAGATCTTTAAAATATAATGTAAATAATAGAAATTTTCAAAATATGGATTGGATTGAATATACATTAAAACCCACCACTTCTACCACATCCAGAGAGCCAGGCAACTATTTCTTAAGTACCAATGTGAAAATTCATCAGCAAGATCAAATGATAGAGGAGTGCATAGGAAGACAAAGGAAAAAAGCATCAATATAACTAGAGCCCAGGTCTTGAGCCAAAGAGGGAAAACAAAAGATAGGAAGAAAAGATTAGAAATGATGTGCTATTCTCTACGGAAATTCTTGGAAAGTTTCAGTGACTGTTGTATTAAAAACGGAAATTCCTAAAAACATATGTTAATTATGCAGGTATTATTTGAAGTGGTCCCTAAACTGTGACTAAATATGAAAACAGAGTTGCTAAAAAGTCAGTAAACAACCTCGGTTTGCTTCCTAAGAAATGAGGTACGTGTATGTGTGTGTGTGTGTGTGTGAGGGGAATAATTTTGTAAATCACTCCTTTCTTTGTGTGAGGGTAGTAATTTTGTAAATCACTCTTTTCTTGATTTTTTTTTTTTTTTTGCCTTCTCATCCTAATGTTTAGTTTGGCTATGTACACAATTCTATTTGGAAATATTTTTTTTCCTCAATATTTTGAAAAGGTTTTTCTATCATATTTGAGCATCTGACTTCTAACCCAGGTGATGAGACAGAAGGAAGACCATGTCACTCTTTTCTTTCTATGTCATGTGTTTTTTGCATGGTAATATTCAGATTTTTTCTTATCCTCAGTGTTAAGAAATTTCACACTAATGAGTCAAGACGAGTCTTTTGTCGTTCTTAGGACTAGATATTTGGGGTCCCTTTCCAATATGGAACCTCAGAACGTTCAGTTCTGGGAGGTTTCCTTGTAGTCATCCTTTCATGGTTTCCCACCCTGTGTTTTTCTGTTCTCTCTTTGAGTGATTTTAATAACTGGTTTTTGGGTTTTCTAGATGTAAGAGCTAATTATATTATCTTTTAGCTATCCCTTTCTATCTTACATTTTACCCTGCATTCATGATGATCTTTTCACCTTTGTCTTCCAGTTCTATTGATTTTCGTTGTCACTTTTTTTTATTATTTATTCAGGATATTATGGGGGTACAAGCATTTTGGATACATGTAATGCTGTTTGCCCCGTCCAAGCCAGGGCTACAAGCATGTCCCTCCCCCACACAGTGCGTTCCGCTTCCGTTAGTTGTGGGTTTACCCCCCACCTCGACTGGCACCCAGTGAGTATTATTATCATGTGAACACCTTAGTGTTGGTCAGTTAGAACCAATTTGATGGCAAGTACATGTGGTGCATGTTTTTCCATCCTTGTGATACCACACTTCAAAGGATGGGCTCAATCTCTACCCAGGATAATATAAGAGGTTTTTACTTTTTTAATTTCAGGAGTATTTTGTTGTTCTGCTTTCTGTCTCTTTTCTGTTATTCTGTTCTTATATTTAGATCAGTCTCTTTTTGACTCTCTCTAATGATGCTAATTTTAGCTTCTTTTAAAAAAATTTTGTAAGCTTTTCCCCCTGAATTATGTGCTTCAAACACAGTGTGGGGAAAGGGAACTACAGACTTTCATTTTAATTTATTCTGTTTCCTCCTCATGTCCCATTTCCATTTTCTGCCATATGTGGTATGTCCAAAATCCTGGCATATTCCGGGATTGAGGTGAGAAGACAAGTTCTCTACAGAGCTGCAACACTGATTCTCTAGCCCACAAATTTTCTGCCCAGCTTTGTTCATCACTATTCCATTAGCCCTCCAGTCATTTACCCAAAATATTTGTCTGCTAATGAACATTATGCCACTCTTTGTGTTGTGGGGACATATACACACACAAATACATATAAATGTACACATGCATAATATAGAATATCATAGATTGTATAATATAGAATATAATAAAGATTTTATAAATATATATTCCCTTATCTTTAAGTTACATTGGCATTGTAAGTTTTTCTCAGAATGGAAAAGACATATAGATACAAAAGCAATCAGTCATAATGACAAAAATGCTAGAAAAGAAACCTGATAATTTGTTTTATATCCACTGCTATAAAACAATGAGATTTATCCCACTGTCTGTGTACACATGCATACACACACACACATTTAAATGTTTATAAGTCTAATTTGCATTGTGGACTGCCACTTAATTCCTTTACTCAAATTCTTTATATTTCTTAGTGTTATGGATTTTTACAACAATAAGTCTGACTTTTCCAAAATTTCTTAAACTTTTTTAGGAGTTCAATCATGCTATTTTAACTCTCCCACTTTAAAATGAAAAAAATTGAAAATATCAGTACCCACATAACTTGTACAAAACCAAGAAATAATGAACTTACAGAGGCTAAATCCCCCTAATTATGAATAATTAAATAAATTTATTCTCAACTTTCATTCTGGGGTTCTTTTCACTCTTTTTCTAACTTCTACATTGTTATTTGTTATATTGTAATAACAAGCAAAATTGACAAGAATCTCTGGGAATTTTGGGCTGTACTATAATATATTATTGTACTTCCTTATAAAGAAGAAATAACCTGATTGGTTCTGATGTCAATATCTTGCTCATAAACCAAGATTGAAAAACATAATAGTTTTCCATTGTACAGGCAAAATTATTATACAATTGAAAATATTCATCTTTATATTACCAAGAATCAATGTGGTTGAAACTATATTACTTTTCTCCTTTTAAACATTTACATTAATCAACTAAATACTACTCTGGGCTGAACTTTCTTGAAATTTTCAATCCAATTGTATTCAATTTCTTTTCTTTTTGGTTTCCCATTGATGCAGCTGTACTTTAACTCTCATCATCCCTTAAATATCCAATTTTTGAATTCAGTTTACTTATCTTGTCTCTCCCCATTCATCCTCCAATGAATATGGTGTTTACCATGATTGAAAATTCCAGTATATTGTCACTGAAAATTATGTTAGACAATCAGCAATTCTCCCTTTCTCCTCTTGTTTTCTCGACATTTTTAAGAAAGTGATAACAATAACACAAAAAGCTACTAATCACTGAGCATATACTATGCCAAAAATTATGCTATAAGCATTTAATGTTTACAGTAACTTGATGAGACATAACATTATTACCTTATTTTACTCATGAGCAAATTAGGCTTAGACATGTGAAGTAACATGTCTGTTTAGACATAATTATCAAGTGGCAGAGTCAGGACACTATGAGAATTATCCCATGCACATTCCAGCTCTCTACCCATGAGAAACAGTATACTGTCCTCTCCCACCTCACTTCCTTGTAAGTAACTGTTTAACAACCTGAAATCTGTTTTGAAGTTCACTAGTTACTTCATAAGTGAAAAAACCCAGAAATCCCTTCTTTCATTTTCCTGATATTTCTATAGAATTAAGTACATTTCATATCTTGTCTTCAAACCTCTGCTTCTACCTCTTGCTTCATTCATTTCTTTCTTTGCCTTTGTAAGGCTTCGTATGCCTCTTACACAGCCTACATAAATAGTGCCACAGGGTCCTCTCATCCATTCTCATTTCTTTATTTTATATCATTGACATTTGGAGATCTCTTGTTATAATAGCAATTTTCATCTCTGCATAAATAATATTCAAAGAATCCTTAAATTTATATTTATGTATTTTCCATTTCAGTATGAAGGAAGTTTAATTTGCACACATTCTCTTTTTTTTTTTTTTTTCATTTCAGGGTATTATGAGGGTACAAACATTACGGTTACACTTTATGGCTTTGCCTCACCCAAGCAAGGGTTAGAGGCATGCTCTTCCCCCCTACAATGCTCCCTGTGTCCTTTAGTTGCAGGTTCACCCCCCCATCCCCCTAATCTGTGGAGAGTATTACTGCCACATGGGCACCCTAGTGCTCATCAGTTAGTACCAATTTGATGGCGAGTACAAGTGATTCTCTGAGCAGTGAGGTGAAAACAAATAAACTACAAAGAAAGCCTATCAGACTAACTGCTGATTTCTCAACTGAAACCTTACAAGACAGGAGGAATTGGGTCCCTATCCTTAATCTACTAAAACAGAATAATGCCCAACCTAGAATTCTTTATCCGGCAAAATTAAGTTTTATCTATGAGGAAGTAATAAAGTCCTTCCCAGACAAGCAATCACTGATGGATTTTGCAAAGACCAGACCAGCCCTACAGGAAGTACTCAGACTTGCATTACACACTGAACAGCACAATAGACATTCCTCAAAGTAAAAGCATTAAAGAGTTAAAGCCTAGACCATGGCCTTCATGATGGCACAAGGAGCAAAACAAAACAGCAGGATTTCATCCATCGATATGAATGGAAATCAACCTAAAATCTCAATCCTCTCAATAAATGTGAATGGCTTGAACTGTCCTCTGAAGAGACAGACTGGCAGAGTGGATAAAAATCCACAAGCCTAGTATCTGCTATCTACAAGAAACACATCTAACCCATAAAGATGCCTTCAGACTAAACGTTAAGGGATGGAAAACTATCATCCAGGCAAATGGAAGTCAAAAGAAAGCAGGGGTAGCTTTACTGTTTTCAGATAACATAAGCTTTAAAACACATTCTTGAACACCATCTGGTCAATCCAATCCATTGGCTTCAAATTCATTAGATCCAAGTATACATCTTCCTTTTTCTGAATTTTGTACTTTGTTATTACTTGGGCTCTAAACCATCCTCCTGAGCTTCCTTTGCTCTCTGCTCTCTTTCCCTCCAGTCCCATATCCTCCCCTCCCCTCTTCTATTCCCCTCATCATTTTCTTTTTATATCAATTCTATTTCTGCTGGGCTATTCAGGATCTTCATTCCCAGCACTGTTGTCAATTCTCTCACTGCATTGCTATTCTACTGTTAAAATAATAGTTTAAAATCTATCAGTTGGCATTTATATACTTTTTCCTTCTCATGATTAGACTGAAGGCATAAGTTTTTGGGAAGAAGACCACAGAGGTAAAGTTCCACTCGTCACATCACATCAAAGGACATGCTGTCCAAATGACTTATCACTATTGTTGTTAACCTTGATCATGTGGTAGCTTGTCAGTATTCTTCATTGTAAATTATTCATTTTTCCCCAACTCCTTACTTTACTCCTTGGAAGAAAGTCATTCTGCACAGCCCACACTGAAGTACAAACTTACGCCTCATCTCTTGAAGGCACAGTACACAGAATGTTTGGACTGCACCTACATGGGAGATGTGCCCATTCTCCATTTATTTATTGAATAATTTATTTACATGAGCATGGACTCACATATATTTATCTGATACTTTGGTTTGTAACCCAAAACTACTTTATTTATAAAGGTATTTCAGTTGGCTTCTGTACCCCTTTACATATTAACATCGCTGCTTTGTTTTTGGTTTTGTTCAGTTAGTATTGAGCACTGTCTTACTATTTGCTACTGCAAGCTCCAGGCTTATCTTGTATATTTCCTGTCCCAGCCCTAGAATCAGTCATTTCTGAAAAAAAAGCCTTGTTTCCTTTTGTTGAAAAATTATATAACAAACCAAGATCTGGAAGCTAAGTGTGCTCCTTGCAATCGAGATGTTTGTGTTTCTAGGTCCTCTCAGATGATAGGAAAAGGAAATATATGTATTTACCAACCATATATCTATAATCTATATCTATAAATTGTTCCATGTGTTACCATCTGTGTCTACATTAAGCTAAAAATGGGTTCCTACTCTCCCACTGTAATCTGTTTCCATACAGATCATTAAATATAGCTTTCTTTCTTGCTTGTACTCCTTCCCACACTAACACTGAGAAACCTACCTCCCACCATCTGCCATTCATTTACTTAATTGTTCAATTCTAGCATAGTGTTGACTCTTGATCAACACAGGGGTTAGGAACACTGACACCTCACACAGTCAAAAATCCATGTAAAACTTTTGACTCCCCCAAACCCACACTAGTAATAACCAATTGTTGATCAGAAGCCTGACCAATAACGAACAATAAACACATATTTTGTACGTTATATGTATTATATACTGTATTCTCACAATCAAATAAGCTAGAGAAAAGAAAATGTTATTAAGAAAATTGCAAAGAAGAGAAAATATATTTACTATTTATTAAGTGGGAGTGAATAATCATAAAGGTCTTCATCTTCATCTTCACTTTGAGTAGGATGAGGAGGAGAAGGAAGAGGAAGAGGAGAAGGAAGAAGAGGAGTTGGTCTTGCTGTCTCAGGGATGGCAGAAATAGAAGAAAATCCACATTATAAGTGGACCTGCACAGGTCAAAACCATGTTGCTCAAGAGGCAACTGTATATGTATAGTATTTCAGAATTCTTAACTCATACCCTCATGTGAAATAACTTATATGTCTGCAAACTTAGGTTGGTGCAAAAGTAATTGCGGTTTTGGACCCTGCATTTTAAATTATTACAACTAGGCTCAAACACATCTTTATTAATCAAAATAGGAACTACTTGCCAAGGAGAAATAAGTTTGTTTATTCCTGTAATGTAAAAATCTGTGCTTTGGGATTTAGGATTCAAGGAACTCTTGGAAACATTTTCTGCTTCCTGTTGGATGTGGAAGTATTTTCCCTGCAAAAAGTTGTCAAGATGCTTGAAGAAGTGGTAGTCATTTGGCAAGAGGTGAGGTGAATACGGCGGATGAGGGAAAACTTGGTAGCCCAATTCATTCAAGTTTTGAAGTGTTGGTTGTGTGACATGTCATCCGGTGTTGTTGTGGAAAAGAATTGGGCCCTTTCTGTTGACCAATGCCAGTTGCAGGCATTGCAGTTTTTCGTGCATCTCATGGATTTGCTGAGCATACTTCTCAGATGTAATGGTTTTGCTGGGATTCAGAAACCTGTAGTGATCAGACTGGCAGCGGACCACCAAACAGTGACCATGACCCTTTTGTGGTACAAGTTTGGCTTTGGAGCTTTTTCTTGGTCCAGCCACTGAGCTAGTCATTGCCAGTTGTCATATGAAATCCACTTTTTATAGCACATCACTATCTGATTGAGAAATGGTTCATTGTTGTTGCACAGAAGAAGACAACACTTCAAAATGATGATTTTTTTTTATTTTTGATCAGTTCATGAGGTACCCACTTATCGAGCTTTTACACCTTTCCAATTTGCTTCAAATACTGAATGATGATAGAACAGTCTACATTGAGGTCTTTAGCAGCTTCTCATGTAGTTGTAAGAGGATTAGCTTCAATGATTGCTCTCAAATGGTCGTTGTCAACTTTTGATGTCTGGCTTCTTTGCTGCTCATCTTCAAGTCTTCCGTCTCCTTTACAAAACTTCTTGAATCACCACTGCACTATACGTTTGTTAGCAGTTCCTGGGCCAAATGTGTTGTTGATTTTGTGAGTTGTCTCTGCTGCTTTATGACCCATTTTGAACTCGAATAAGAAAATCACTCGAATTTGCTTTTTGTCTAACATCATTTCCATAGTATAAAATAAACAGCAAGTAGTAAGCCATTAGCAAAAAAATAAAGCAAGAAATGCACATTAAAATGATGTATAACATAACCACATTTAAGAACGTATTCCAATATCAAAGGGAAAGTTTCAACAATGCTAAAACCACAATTACTTTTGCACCAACCTAATGAAAATGAAGACAGCAACAAATCTCATTGTTTAATAATGGATGAAACCAACTCCCTGAAGGGAGTGGGGTAAAGTTTGTGACCAAAGTAACTTTGTAAGACTGAAGGTAAAAGAACTCCAACTGAAAAATATGTAATGTTGCTTATCTACCATTATAGTCCTATACATAATAGTTTCACTGCTTTAAAAAACAATCCCCAGTGCTTCACATACTCTATAATGAGTGCCCTCCCTGAACTCCTGGAAACCACTGATCTGTTTACTGTCTTTATAGTTTTTGACTTCCAGACTGTCATATTAATGGAATAATACAGTGGGTAGCCTTTTCAGGCCAGCTTTTTCATTTAGCAATATGAATTTAAGATTCATCCATGTCGTTATGTGGTGTGATAGCACATTTATTTTGATGAAATTGCATTCCATTGTATGGATCTCCCACAATTTATCTATTCACCTACTGAAGGACATCTTGGTTACTTTGAATTTTTGGTGATTATGAATAAAGCTCCTATAAATATTCATCTACTGGTTCTTGTGTGAATACACACTTCAGATCACTTAGAAAAATATCTAGAAGCCCAATTATTGGATTATATATAATAAGACTATGTTTAACTTTGAAAGAAACTGCCAGAGGCTTCCAAAGTAGCTCTACCATTTCTCATTTCCACCATAATGAATGAAAGCTCCTTTGCTGTTCATTCTCACCAGTATTAGTATTGTCAGTTTTTTAGATTTCAGCCATTCTGATAGGTATGTAGTGGTATTTCATTGTTTTTCCATTTTCGTTAACTAATGACAAATGATATTTGGTATCTCTTTGTATGCTTATATGACACATCATTTGTATATCTTCTTTGTTGAAGTGCCTGTTCAGCTCTTTTGTTCATATTTTTTTAATTGGTTGGTTTTCTTTTCTTATTGTTGGCTTTTAAGATTTCTTTGTATGTTTGGGATACAAATCCTTTATGAGAAATATATTGTGCAAATATCTTCTCCCAGTCTGTAGCTTATCCTTTAATTCTCTCAAATTATCTTTTCAGAGGAGATACTTCTAATTTTAATAAAATCTAACTTGTTAATTTTTTTCCATGGGTTATGCTTTTATATTTGTTATCTCAAAGCCCTCAATAAGCCTAAGGTCACCGAAATAATCTCCTATGTTTTCTTTAATAAATTTTATAATTGTGCATTTTAATTTCATGTCTAATATCTATTTTTAGTTATTTTTTATGTGCTAGGTATGTTTTTTACTGCATATAGCTATCTAATCATTCCAGCTCATTTTGTTAAACAAATTATCCATTCCTCATTTAATTTTTCTTTGCACTTTTATAAAAATTAATTTACTATATTTGTATGTATGTATTTCTGGGCTCTGTTCAGTCCCATTGATCTCTGTGTCTATTCTTTTTTAAAACATACTGTCTTGATTACTGTCACTTTACATAAGTCTTGAAATCAGAAAATGTCAGTACTCCAACTTTGTTCTTCAATGTTTTATTGCTTATTCTTGGTTGTTGCTTTTCCATATGAACTTTAAAGGTAATTTGTTCATAACAATAAGGTAGCTTGTGGGATTTTGATGGAAATTGCATTGAATCTATAGATCAAGTTGGGAAGAATTAACATTTTAACAATATTGAGTCTTCTAATCCATATATGTGAATTTTTTTAATTTAGAAATTCTTTGATTTCTTTCATAACTTTTATGGTTTTTTAAATAAAGATTTTGTACATCATTGAATAGATTTATACTTAAATATTTCTTTTCTGGTGTATTTTAAAAATTGAATTTTAAATATTTTAAATTCTAATTGTTATTGCTGATATATATGAAAGCAAGTAACTTCTGTTTTAAATGACCTGCATTCTAAAATATTGCTATATTTGCTTATTACTTCAGGAGAGCTTTTGTAGAGAATGTGGATTTTACACATAGACATTAATGTCATATTCATATAAAGAAATTTTTATTTTTTCCTTTGTAATCCATATATTCCTTTTATTTCATTTATTATACGAACTAATAATTTCACTTTGATGTTGAAGAGCAGTCATGATAGCAGTCATCCCTGTCAAGTCCTAAACTTAGGGGTGTTGTAGAGTCCTTTTTTGTTAAGTATAATGTTAGATATACTTTTGTTTTAGTTTCTCTAAATCAAATTGGGAATGATTCCTTTTTCTTCTAGTTTGTTGAGATTTTTAAAATCATGAATGGCTGTTGAATTTTGTCAATATTTTTCCTCTGTTAAATGTATGATAAGTTATTTTTTCTGCGTTAACTTACTGACATGGTAGTTTACAATCACCCCTTAGTATCCATGGGGAATTTGTTCCAGGAAACCCTGGGGATATCAAAATCAGCAGATGTCCAAGTAACCTACATAAAATGATGTAGTATTTGCATATGACCTATGCACATCCTCCCATATACATTAAATCATCTCTAGATTACTTATAATACCTATTACAATGTAAATGCTATGTAATAATTGTTATACTGTATTTTTATTGTTATTTTTTATTGTTTTTTTCGCTAATATTTTTGGTCTGCAATTGGTTGAATCTGCAGATGTGGAACCAGCAGATATGGAGGGCTGGCCATACCTCAATTAATTGTTGATTTATTGAAACAGCAATGAATCTTACTTGCTCATGATATGTATAAGAAAATTGGACTTAATATGCTAACATTTGTTGAGGATTTTGCATCATATTCATGAGAGACATTGGTGTGTACTTTTTCTTTGTTTTAATGTCATTTCTGGTTTTGACATGAAGGTAATGTTAGCCTTACAAAATGAATTAATTAGTATTACTTCTCCTTGTGTATTCTGGAAAAGAGTGTGTAGAATTGTTAGTATTTCTTTCTTAAAGTTTTGATAGAATTACCAAGTGATATAATCTGGGCCTGTTAGCTTTTTGTTGGAAGCTCATTAATTATGAATTTAATTAATTTAATAGATACAGGCTTATCCAGGTTTATTTCTCCCGTGTAAGTTTTTGTAGTTTGGGTCTTTCAAGGAATTGAATCTATTGAATGCAAGTTATCAAAATTGTGGGCATAAAGTTGTTCACAGTATTTACTTATTATCCCTTTAATGCCTGTTAGATCCATAGTAATGAGCCTCCCACTTACATTTTTTATATTGTTAATTTGTCTTTTCATTTTTTTTTCTGGTTAGTCTGATTAGAGTTTCATCAAATTTATATATCTTTTCCATGAATCAGTTTTGTTTTTATTGATTTTTGTGTTTCTTATTTTCAATTTTATTGATTTCTATTCTAATTTTATTTCTTTTTTCTTATTGACTTTAGGTTTAAATTGTTCTTTTTCCTATTGTACTTTAAGGTAGAAGCATAGGTTATTTATTTTATATCTTTCGTCTTTTTAAATTTATACATTTATTGCCATATACTTCCCTGTACACACTACTTTCACTGCATCCCTACAATTTTGGCAGGCTTCATTTTCATTTTGATTTAGTCCAAAATATATTTTCTATTTCTTAGGAAATTTTTTAAACCATGTGTTATTTAGAAAACTGTTGTTTAATTTATAAACATTTGAAAATTTTCCAGCTATTTTTCTGCTATTGATTTCTATTTTAATTCCATTGCAAATTGAGAACTTTTTAAAATGATTTTTATTTTTTTAAAGTTACTAAGGTGTGTTTTATAGCTCAGAATGTGGTTTATCTTGGTGATTGTTTAATGTCATCTTGAAAAGAATGTGCATTCTACTGTCTTTGGATGTCATATTCTATAAATGTCAATTAGGTAAGATTGATAGTGCTGTTCAAGTCATCTTTATCTTTACTGATATTTTGCCTGCTTGATCTATCATTTACTGACCAAGAGATGTCAAAGTCACCTATAAAAATAGTGGAATTTTTCTACTTCTCTTTTAATTTGTATCATTTTTGCCTTTTGTGCTTATTTAAGATTGTAGATCTCCTTGAAGAGTTAGATCTTTCATGTCTGATAAATGTTCCTGTTTATCCCTGATAATCATCTTTGTTTTGAAGCTGGCTTTGTTTAAAATTCATACAGCTACTATAGCTTTATTTTGATTACTGTTGACACGCTATATCTTTCTCTATCCCTTTACTTCTTAACTCTCAGTGTCTTTATATTTAAAGCAGTTTTCATGTATATAGAAAATATCATGGTATTTTTAAAAAAATACATTACGATAATCTCTGACTTTAAACTGGCACGTTTAGAACATTATACTGTAGCTCTTTTGTATGTTGGGAAGATGTGGGAGAGGAGGAGAGTTCCATAATCTGATTAAATCTCAACATTTTACTAAAACTGTCTAAAAATCTATGAACTTCCAAAGTATTTATCCAGTGGTATAGTTCTTTTTTGTTAAGCCATGCTGCCCCCACTCTCTTCGGTGTTCTTCAAACTATTTTTTGAATTTGTTGCATATAAATTTTCCACTCCATGCTAATATATACTCTCATATATTATTGCTATAATTTTCTTCATACAAAAATGTGTAGTTTTGACTTCATTAAAATTTAGTAGAATAAAAACATAATGGAGGACTCTAAGGAAAAAAGAAATTTATTAAACATTCAATTTTAGTATTCCTTTCAGATAATTTTTATAATGTGACTGCTTATGTGTGTGTTTGTGTGTATACTTACATATATACCAGTCAAAATAGTAAATATGGTAGACTTATTGTCACTTTAACACAAGACATTATTAAAAGACAGTAGGATTTAGTATCTTATAAATGCTATATACATGTTTGTTCAATTACAACAATATAACATATCAAGTCGCTATTGAGGAAGGTAATGTGAGAGAAGCCATTTTTTTAACAAGCCATTAAGCTGATGGACACAAAGAATGAGCAGAGGAAAACCATAGCTTGTCCTCATTATGGTTTATAATGAGCATTCATTATAAAATCCTTTAAATTCTTGAAACACTGAAAAGGTCATATGCAAAATAAAATGATAAAAATATATGAGGTGCCTAGCACATAAATGTTTCCAAGCAGTAGACACAAAAATGGAGGGGAATCCAAAATAATTATCCTTAAAAATCCAGGTTTAGCATGGCAACTGTGAACTGGCTAAATAAGATAAAGTCAGACTCACAAAGCATATTACAGCTATGCTTATGCCTTTTGTTCTCCTAAGGATGTTACATTTTGGCTGAGAGTATTTGCTCTCTTAAGAATTATACCTTGTAAAATATTCAAGTAATATGATTAGTTTACAAAACTGAGGGAAATCTTATATAAAAACAATAATACCATTCATAAATTTTAAAAAATATACTTAGAAATTAGACCAATTCTTACTTTAAGAAATATATAAGCATATATGTTTTCGTACTGGAAGTGAATTTGAATGAATATTTAGCAATAACATAATGTGCTTCAGTCACAGACAGCTATGTGCTTTCATCTTTCATTTCCTTCACGTAAAAACCCTATACAATTATTACTCCTTATTTTATAGTGCAAATCCCAAATCTCAGCCTGAGTAAATAACATACCTACTGTCACATCGCTGTCAACTGACAGTTCTGAAGAGAAAAGTAAAACCAAGTATAAATAGTAGCAACAAAAATCAATGATAGCCACAAAACCTCCCAATGTGATACCTCACAAAGAACTGTTTCTGCGTGAAAGCAAAGACATTTATCCCCTCTCTCTGTTCATTTCAATCTCAAAGATGCCTGAGTTTTGAAGCAAACCATTGTGTCAAAAGAATTCTAATCTTAAAGAAAATCAGCATATTAGAAAAGTAAACCCCTTCCTTATTGCAACAGACATCATGTTTTACCCTTACAGAGTACACTCAAAAGGAAAAAATGCATTTTCATCTATTTCTTAGTTATCACATTTGAACCTTTAATTTTTTTTTTTTTCAAATGTGAGATTGAGACACTGAGAAGTTATATAATTTCCCATGGTCTCAAAGCTAATAATTTTCAGAACCCTGATATGGACATCTGTTGGACTAACTTCAGTGATTAAGCTCTTTCTGTGTCATTTCTCTGTCTTCTCTTGACATACCTAAGCTGGATAATCTTTTACTTATCTCTACCTTATTTCATTTTCCATTCCATATAGAAGTTGTTTTAAAATTATCTGCTAGATTCATTTCCAATCACTGCCACACACGACTTCTCCTTCTTCATATCTCCTCAGAAAATCAAGCTTCCAACTTTGTAGAGTAATTATTAATTCTCTTTGCTACACATCTTTTCTCTCACCCTTCTTCCCTTGTCTAGGAGAGAGTATTTGCACAATTTTCAGGAGTGCTAATACCTTGCACTACTGCATAATATTTGAAATCTGGAAGTGATTTTAAAGGATGAAGTTCCAAAGAATATAATTTTCCGTTCACTATATTTTTATAATGCTTTTTGTTTCTACAAACTGAGTTATGTATTTTTTTTATTTTCTTTTGCTGATTATTAAGCTATCAAGATTTTCTAGTCACTCTCAGCAATGAAAATGTTTATATTCTCTTGGGTGTCTTCATTTTCATTCACTTATTCTTTGAAGAAATAGTATTAGTTGGTGAATTAATTTCTACCAGTCAGTAAAAAAGTTACACGGGAGACACTTACGCTTTAATATTTGTTTTTATTTGTGTTTATATGGATGAACTATAAAGAATTTTGACTATTCTTTTCAGTATTATTCCTACCATAGTTAATAAATATTTGATTGCTCAGTCTTCAAATTTCTACAAAGGAAGAAATGAAGCATCAAGCATACTTTAAGATAAACTCCTTTATTTCCAAGTTATCAGGCACTGGCCATTGCTATTACTTAATAAGTGTCACTAGAGCATTTAAAATTTATTTCGTTCTGGGCTTCATGTAGAATGTTATACTCTGGATCAGCAAATTGACTGTTTTCATAGCAGTTGTATAGAACTTGAGCTCACTTATGCAAGTAGACACAAAGAGTTTTTTAAAAATAATCTACATTATTATAATAATATTCAACTTAATAATTGTATTTTTACAAATTTCCAGTATTTTATTAAATGAGCTGACATCTTTATTTTCATCATTATTCCAAATGCATTATTCATTCAACAAATATTTATTGATGATCTACTTTGATTAGACATCATGCTACACAATGGAGAAAAGTTATAAAAAACATTCATATTTTCTGCCCTCTGTCCTCATATGGATGTTCCTCAGTGCCTGTACTTTGAGAAAGACAGAAAGCTCTCTGCTATCTCTCTTCTTTTAAGGACACTAATCCTATCAGATCAGAACCCATCTCTGATGACCTTATTTAACCTTAATTACTTTCTTAGAGGTCCCATCTATAAACCCACACTGGGGGTTAGGGCTTCAACATATGAGTTTTGGGGGAATATATTCAGTCTACTACAGACTACTATGAAAACAAAATTTGTAATGCCTTTTTAAAAAACACCAATTTAAAGGCTAATGTTAAACAATGACTTTCAACAATGGCTGTAGATATGAAAATAAAACCTGAAATATCTTTTACATTCTGTTCTATAATATTTCTTTAGTTTTTTGTTCATTGATTGGTAGTGTAATTGGCCACATTAACAAACTTCAATGACCCCTATTATTTTTTTTATAATCCTCTCTCTTAACTAAGCACTTGACCTTTTCGGTTTTTTCCAAAAAATGGTGGATTTTCTGCAAGAAATTATATTTTTAGGTCTTTTCTGTGGATGAGAAAATTTTGGATTAACCGTGTTAAATGATCTTCCTCTTTCAAACAGTGAGAGACAGAAGTTATATTCAGACTTTTTCTTTAGCTCTCTTTCAGTTCATGATTTCAAATTATTAGTGTTTGCTGCATTAATATATTATATAAATGTGATGTTACATATGTAAATGTTGAATTCTGTCAGCTCTATTGCAAACTATTATTACGATCAAAAAGTTGTTTTTTGAAAGTTAATGTTACAGCATTTTTTATTTTGTCTTGTTATTTTCCTAAAATATTGATTAGTTTGAAAATCTATGTAACTAGGAATAAGGTTACATAAAATCTGAATTTAATTTTAATATATTGTAGTCACTAATTGTTAGGTCCCGAGCCCAGAGGGAGACACAGAAAGGCTCATGTGTAGCAAAATGCTGTTTATTTTGAGCATCTGGGTGCAGATGGGTTAGGACTGAAAAAAGCATCCACGAGAGAAAAGGGAAGAGCCTTGGGTTTCATAGAGGGTTTTTCTGGGAGGAGTAAATAAATTCTTTTCGACCAACCAGGAGGGATAAGGAAAGTAAGTTCCCCTCCTGTATTCCATTCCTTTATCTCCTCAGGGAACAATGGGAGGGATAAGTAGCCCTTACCAGGAGGACAAGGAAAGTAAGTTCCCATTTTGCATTTCATTCCCTTATCTACCCTAGAGCCTGGCAAAGGCTACATGCCTAATACACCCCTAGGAAGGGGAGAGCGGCGGGTTTTATAGGAGGTTTGGATGGAAGTTTGGGGAGGGTGAATTCTTTAAGCCTAACACTAATTATTATAGAAAGTATGGGGTGTTTGATTATTTATAACTTTTAACATTTTAATCAAATCAGAGAGAGAGGAAGAGAGAGAGAAGTTTTCTTGGTTCTAATGATGTTACTGCATAAAACTGGGGTCTGCTCCCATGGAGCAGCAAAGCAAAACACTGAAGCTGGAAGTTGCAACAGGAGGAAAAGGTGTTTATTGCATGGAGCCATGCAAGGAGAACAGGCAGCTAACTCTTAAGATCTGAGCTCGCTAATGGCTTACAAGGGAGAGTTTTGGAAGGTAGGGATACATTTCAGGAAAGCAGAAGTTGCAGGCAAAATAATAAATCAGTACATGAAGGTTATACTTTGGTTTGGTCCAAAAAGGTGGGATATCTTGAAGCAACAGCTTATGGGTCATACGCAGGTTCAGAGATTCTTTGATTAACAATTGAAAGGAATATTAAGTGGGTGTGACTTTCTCCAGGGCCCTCAGGGAGAAATTTAGAATAAAGAACAGTCATCAGTGTTCAATTCCTCAGTTTCCTTTATCTGCATGTTCCATCTGGTGGGTGTTTCTGGAAAATAACTTGAGAACATACACTAAGAACGTACACGTTATCTTTTAGTTTCCATAAGGAAATACAACCTCTGTGACTCTGGATTGCTAGGAGGATTATTGTTACTATCTTCTGCCTCTTCAGGTTGCCTATTTACTTTTCAAATGTAGATGTCTGGAATTTCCCTTCAAGGGACTCAACACTTTTCCTTTATTTCCATGCTTGGGGGTGGGACTGGGGGCAGGTAAGCAGGTCCCTAACTGGGGACTCCGCTCCCTCTCAGTGACAGCTGTCAGTATCTGGCTATTTGACCCTGAGATAAATAAACTAAATTTTTGGATTTCCATATTTACATGCAAAATAAGGAAAACTGACCAGATTACCTGTAATATACTTTGACATTTTATTAATTTTAGTATTAAAATGAGTGTGTTATTAAAGACGTGCTCTATTACAACAATAAACTATTACTCTATATCGGAGCTCTGAAAAATGAAACATTTTATTTGGTCTATGATGCATGGCTTTTAATAAGTCATTGCTAACCTTTGGACAAAGAACAAAGAACTTAAAACTCTGCATCTCCTGAAGAAAAACATTGAAAAATTAAAAATACAGAAGCTCTGGTTGCACTGGGCCACCAGGACCATATGTGAGAAGTTAACTGGAGCCAAATAGCAGACACTCCTTTGAGTTAAAGCGTGAATTCTGACTTACGGTTCCCAAAGCTCATATATTTATTTTAACATACTGATTATGGATAGGGTATAAATAGTCTTTTCTAGCCTGAATATTTTACTACTTTACTGCTCTGACCCTGAGAGCACTGGGAGTCGTGACCCCTCAGATATACATTGATAACTATGGATAGTGTTCTTTATGAATGCAAGAGTCAGCCATGGCGTTGTAGAATTATGTCCTGAGTCACAGTACTAGGGTTTGATCAACCTTCAACATCTAAACTATGTGTTTAACACTATACATTGTGGCTGTGGGGGCTAACTATGGGATAGAATAGATGACACTGAAGCAAAGCTGTTTACGTTAGAAAATTAGATATATCTGACACTAAGTGGAGGGGGCAGAAAAATGCACGGGGGAGATAGTGTGGCATTGTATTATGTTGTTGTAAACTGTAGGAAAATAGCAACAAAAAAGATCTGCTGCGAAATAGAAAATAAAGATTAAGCAAACACAAAATTATATGTACAATTTTTACAATGTGTTTAAAGTATTTGTGCTGAAACTGGGGGAAAACGTGAAAATCAAATGCTTTGCTTAGTTTGTACAGTTATTTCTTGTTTTAAAACATTATTTAATATTCTCTGTATTTCTTGTGTGATTAAAATAAAATAGTAAATAATTTTATCTGGGAATAAATAACTGTCTTTATATTTTTGAAAGACATCACAATAAATTTAATTCATTCAGTAGATTTTTATTGTGGACCTACTATGTCATACACTTGCCTAGATATTCATGATTCAAAGATAAATATAACTTATTCTCAAGGCGTTTTATATTCCAGAACAGTGTCTTTCAAAGATTTAAAATTATAAATTACAGAGTAAAATTTTATTTGTTCAGTTTTAAAATAAATAGTAGACAACCACTTGTAAAATATACACTTGAATTGTGGTTAATTTAATCATGAAATATAATAGAACTTAATCACTTTTTTTGCCTTAAGATTAAAACTGCATCTGAATAGATGATCTAATGTTTTCCTTATATTCCTAGATCATTGTTCAAGAATTTAGAGAACCTACGATGGATGCTGTGGTCTGAATGTGTGTGTCCCTTCAAAACTCGTATTAATATGTTGAAATCTAATCACCAGTGTGATGGTATGAAGAAGTGTGTGTGTCCTTTGAGAAGTGAGTTTGTCATGAGGATGCAGCCCTTATGAAAAGGATTAGTGTCCTTATAAGTGACTAAAGGGACAGGTGTTCTCCCCTTCTACCATGTGAGGACACAGCTAGAAGTCACAATTTATGAACCAAAAAATGGGTCCTTAGCATACACTGAAGCTGCCAGGGCCTTGATCTAAGACTCCTCAGTCTCAGACTATGAGAAATGAATTTCTGCTTTTACAAACTACCCGGTTTATGGTGTTTAGTTATGGCAGCCTGAAGGGACTAAGACAACGTGAAAGGCTGAGAGGAAGCTTAGAATCCAGCCAGAAAAGGCCAATATATGTATATCACAAGAAACATAGCAGGAGTTCCATGGTGTAACAAAGTATACTTTTGTGATGGTATTTGAGGTAAAAAAATATGACATTTTTATTCATTAAAGCTCCTAATCATTTGAAATATAGTTACAGGAAGGATAGAGACAGACATTGTTACTCTTATTACTGTTAAATATTACATTAGTACTGTGAGATGGGTTGTGAGGATGTTTTAGCAAGAATCTCCAAAAAATTTGGATAAGTGATCTTTGTTCTAATTCTATAAATCCAAGCAAATAAACTTGGACTTGTATATTTTAACCTGCATGGTCTGAAGGATGTAAATGAGCTCTGTGCTCACACCTAAGAATATTGTGAGTATTCTGCTCTACAACACTGATTTTTGTTTGCAATAGAAACCAGTTTTAGTTGGGGCAAGACAAGATCTCACAATAAAACAATTTAATTTCAAGGCCATTTGTATCTCTTCACATTAAAGAAAAAAATTAAGAAAAATTATATGTTGTGATACATAGCAAAGGATGGCTAAGTTTTGTGTTAGTCTGATTAAATGGCCAATCACAATCTTTGTTTAGTCAAAAGTATTTATATTTTAGTTTTATTATCAGCAATTAGAAAAGACATAATACAGGACCAGAATAAAATTCTAAGAAACACAGTATTTATATCAATGTACTATATTAATATACACTACAATTAATATATTATAATATATAGTTAATTAATATAGTATGTTATACTATATATAAATACAATATATACAGCATACTATGTAATATATACTATATAATAAACTAATATTAATACTAACTAATCATAATTAACAAAGTACTAACAGTTTTTCTTTAATTGGAGCTAATCCTTTCTTCAAAGGGATACTCACATTGATTTATACTTTTTCTTCTCAAAGAAAAAATGTATATTTTTTTTGCCATCACTATCAACGTTGCTAATTAGCTCATACTCTACTAACATGCTTTTTGAGTGAAAGTACTAAACAACAGAAGAGAAGGGGATAAAAAGTAAGACAGAGCAAACTTTCTAAGGCAAATATAATGCCCTTCAGTCAGTTTGAGGAGGACTGAGATGCCTTGGATTATGAAAAGAAGGAAGAATGATGGAGATTTGGATACTACATAAACCTGCATCTTGTGGAGAAATCAGATTCCTTTTGGCCTTACATACGCAGTGTTTTTACTACGCCATGTGTGATTTATTTAAATTTATTATTTATCTCTCTTACTCCCCGTGGAACAAAACCTAGCATTTTTTAATTAATGTCTGTATTCTTGGCTCTTAGTATGTTTAATTTATGTTTAGTATCTTTTAGAAGTAATTTTTTCTGTATTTTTTTACCTGAGGACATTATGTTCTTATTTATTTGTTAGACATTAGTAGCTTTAAGAATTTTCTTAAATTTTTAAGTCAAAAACTGTAATTTATGATTCAATACCTTATAGAAAATAAATATTGGATAATGTTTCATTAAAAGCATATTTAAGAGAATGTAGGCATTATTTTCTCAAATTCAAGAAATTTTAATAGTCCTGAAATATTAATATTTAAAATTACTATAGAATATGTATTTATGAAGTTGTAATGTAAAAATTAAATAACTAAATTTTAAATAGACAATGGCTCTGGATTAGCAAATTTCATCTGGGCTGTAGTTTAACTATCAGATCTATTCTAACATTTTCTCAGGGATGATTACACTATGTCATCAAATGTCAATATCACCTTGGATAACATGTGAACATGTCCTATTCTAACTTCTCCCATGTCTAAATGTAGAAATTAACCTTTAAATTTATTCCCTATAGAGGAAGTGCATTTACAAAATTATTATAGTAAAAAAATAGAGTTTGTAGGGAGTAGTGGAACCAAAGAAATGACTATAATTTCCGAAGAACATGAACATGTAGAAATGTTTTTAAAAAAGTGACACATGCATTTTCCAATAGTCAACCAAACATAATACAAAAACTATAAAAATACAATAAAAACACAAACTTCACACTCTTGAGAACCAGTTCATCCTCATTTTTATACCAATATGTGAAGAAACTTGAGAAAAAGAAAAAAGAAAACACAAAATGATTTTGTTTAATGAAATTATGTGTGTGACTTTACTTGTTAAGGATAATTTATTTCTTCTGCTCAAGGAAGGCCATCCCTGCTAACTTTCAAACACTGCATTCCTCAAAAAGAAAACATGTCCCACAGACTCTGAATGTTATCCACACTAGGAAAACAGTATTTGTATTTATCATATTAAAGGTAATTTTCAAAGTAATGAAGACACAACTTCTTCATTCTCCCTTCCTTGCACAACACACAAACCACAGTTAACCCTGTTGCTCAATAATATAATAGAAGCATCTATAATTTTCTTCTAGGAATGAAGTCATTGTTGTTTTTATGTCATGGCACATAGACAGACTGCAAAATATCTAGATAACATAACATAGGCTATAATTGGGAAACACTAATATTTGAAGACTGCATATTTTTCTAAATACTTTTGATTATAACATGGCCAAATGACCTGGTACAAGTTAATGGGCATAGGATTACAGGCAATGAGTCTATTTGTCATTTTAATGGCAAAAGAAAAATATTAAATGCAAGAAATTGAATTTCACCTCAATAGATGCAGAGCTTTTACCTTTATCTTTTTTTTTTTAGTTTTCAATCAATTTTTATTTATTTTTAGTTCAGCTGGAGGGAAACTGGTGACGGATTTTTCTGTCCAGAATTGAGAACATAGTATCTGGAAAAACGAATGCATTCACTGTTGGTAGGAAGAATCCAAATGCTCATTGATATCCTGAATGGTAGCTAAATTTTTATCAGAACTAATGCAGAGAATGGATTCCTGGCAATAGGGGAACTGCAAATGCCATTCAATAAATTTAATTTGCTGAAACTCCATAGTAGAAGCAGCAGGCAAAATTTATGTACTTGAAACAATGGCAAAATTAATTTATCCAGATTCCCCATAACAAATTTTATAGTGACTGAATTTCCAGCAAAAAAGACAATGTGTGTTATGAATCTATGTCCCATATTTAATGACTTCCTCTTGAAGCAGGTAGCAGAGATTTCAGATCTTATAAAGGAAACTTCCTGGCATTCTTGCCAAACAGTTAGATTTTTGGCAGTTATGAAGAGGATTTATTTTCAGTAAAATTTGCCAAAGGTTGCATGTTTCCAGGAACCTAGCAACTATAATGGGCTTTGCAGCATCACAGCAGAATTAGAGATGACCAGCAGATTAAGCTATGTGATTTACTGATTTACTGTGGCATAGCTTTATATTCTCAGCTGTGTCTGAGAATAGAAATATGTGTCTTCTTTATAAGTACCGCACACTAACAGATTGTGCCACTGGAGCTCCAATACATGTCTTCTGGTACAGGTAATTCTAAGTGTTGACAGCGAATGCAAATGGTTGTTTCTTTAGTTCTTGTCAATTATAACTTAAACATACACAAACATTCTTTTTTTCTTCTTTACTGTTTACAATAGAAAAAAACTCATGAGTTCCTGAAAGTGAATCACGTGAAAAATATTTTCATTCTATATGACAAAAGTGAAGCAAATGTGAAGTCACATTTGAGCATTTGTTGAACCATTTTGTGTACAACCTGCTGGTGATTGCTTAGAATAAGATTATGATTATACACCTTATTTTAATTGTTTTTTCTATGACTTGGTAATGATGTCAATTGTTTTTTAAAGTTTTCTAAATAATTTTCAGTTTTGGCATACTTCATAATTTAACAAATGCTTTTCTCATTAGTGGGTTTACCAGAGTTACTAATCCAGTTTTATATCTGAACTTTTTTTAAAAAAATGCATAGTGGCAGTGTTTTTTCAAACTGTTAACATGTAATTAATACATTAGTGGTTCCCTTTGTGAGTTTCCCCCATAATATCCTAAGTGTGATTAGATTAGAATAGAAATGTATTCGTGTCATATTTTTACATTATATTCACTCTCCAAAATATTCAGATGTCACACAAAAATATTATACTTCCATTTCTTAGCTACAGGGGAACTGGAAGTACAGATTTTGCCTGAATAGGATCCAGTGATGGACGTTCTTTTCTGTTTATGGATTTATGGGGTGTCTTCCATTTGCCACTCCAGATTTTCCCTGCATTCCTGCTTACCCTATTCATTGCCTGGTACAGTGATCTATGGAGACTAGACTAGTAAGCCTTGTGTCCTTTGGCTCTTGCTGAGATTGGCAGGTGTGGAGCCTCTGCAGGAAACCAAAGAAAGAAGAGAGAGAGAGAGTTATTTTTCTGGTTCACTTTCTGTGAGGTGACTTCAGGAAAATCAGGTTCCTTCAATGGCAGGTCCCTGCTCCTTTCAGCAAAGCTGACTCTACAGGCTATCTTTGCAGGTTCTCTAATCTCTCCCTGTTCTTGACTTCATAAACTTAGGGATATCGATAGGCACTGGTGCTACAACTGGGTTTCTGCACTAAATCTTGAGGCTTTTCTGCAGTCAACCCATTTTGTAAGGAGGAAACACATCTTTCACATATTATTCAAGTTAGAATGTGTTATCTGCTCCTACTGGGGCTTGGATACATTAAGGGCATCTGATTTTTTTTCTCACAATTAAAATATGGCATTATTTTACCTGAAGTCCTGAATCCAAAGTGAAGGAAACGCTACTCCCAGTTTAACTACTTGTCGAGAATCTTGCACTGATAAAGGTGTGAGGTGTGGAGTGAAGTAATTTAATACCTGATTCCTTTAGCATCCCGATATCCAGAAGACCAGGAAGTCTGCAGTGAAGAACCAATCAGAAGGCCACATACAGAGGGTAGTTTCTGAGGTTAAAATTGGAGGAATATATTCTAGCAAAAGTAGGATAATCCGACAAGGCAAACGTGTGTACAAGCCCTTGAGGGAGAGTGAAAAACTGGAAAACAAAATACAAACATAAAGATCAATGATATGAAAAGAAGATAAAGATGAAATTCATAGATAAGCGTGAGAACTAGGCAAAATTGCCTTCAGCCTAGATGCAGTGGGAACTTGAATAAATACCATCCTGTTTTCTGGGACTGACTTTATGCCTTATTTTTTATTGATCGCTCATGCATATATTTATTCATTTACTCATCCAATCATTCATCAAATATTGATAGGTTGATATAATTTGTCAGGCAGTATACCAAGCTGTAAGGATGCAATGGTAAAGAAAAAAACTGACATGGTTCACAAATCTATTAGTGAGGGATAAGGAAGGAATATCATGGGTAAAGAGAAACACCAAGGAGAATCAGGTAATCTAGTCTTTAGTAAATTAGGAAGCTAGCCCAAAGGAAAGGATTTATTTGGGCTGTGATACCAGGAACAATTGGTAAAATAGTGGGCAGTTAAGAAAATGAAGAAAGTCAACAAGATGTGTTAATAAGTAAGTTATCGTAGTGCACAACTGGAGCTCAATCCCATTGCAGACTTTGGGGACCTGGTGCAGATTTGGCCTCAGAATTTTCCCGCTAGGAGGTAGAGGATGATGGAGTCTTTTTTCATCAGTCCTCTTCTGTCTTTATTGAGGGCTGCTCCCCAGGGAAATTAACTTCCCTGAACTTATGGCCTTTGTGTGGGCCAACATCATTCAGAAAGCACAGGAACAATATAGTGCCAAGGGTGTATGGCGGGGCACTGATAGCATCTGCCACAGACTCCACATTAAAGTGGCTGTTAAGGGAATATCTATACTTGTTACTTTAGACCTGTGCTGTCCATATGGTGGCTACTAGCTTCATGAGGCTATTTGAATTGAAATTGATGATTAAAAATAAATAAAATAAAAAATGCAGCTTTCTTTCATCCCACTAGTCACATTTCAAATGTTCAATAATCATGT
>RJWJ010024258.1:0-25017 GCA_004363605.1 Indri indri | reverse complement strand
ACATGTTGACAACTTGTTTAGCAGTATAAGCAGGAGATTGTTAGTTACTTAAGTCTGCAGAATGCTCTGAGAACTCTTTAACTGTGTTTAAGTATTGAATTGTTAGCATTCATAGTAGAACTAAGTGGAGAACTAGATATTCTTAATACATTGTTCAAATGAGACTCTGATGTATTGAGGATGTAAGTTGAGCTCTGAGATTTAGTGTACTCTATAAATACATACATTTTTATTAAAATACCCTTTTTGCTATTAAATAGGCTCTGACTGGGAAATGTCTCTCGGGGTCCCCTTTTCATTGCACACATAACCATTAAGTGGGAGCATGTAAGACTCTAAGCATTCGTCTTCTTCCCTTTATATCTTTGAACCCTAACTCAGGAGAGGAGGGAGTATAAAGAGGAAGTAGGCCGGCAGCTTTCCTGATGGACGTTCTAAGCTCATGAACAGTGCAAGTTCAGTCTGGCTGCGTCATAATTCTGCAGGGCACTCAGACCACACCAAAACACAAAAGCTAAAGGAACCTGATCCTGCCCCCAAATTCTTTAGTCCTTTAAAGGCACTTTTTTCCCATAGCTTCATCCCTCTTTGGGCCGATTCCATCATAGAAGTACTTCTGTGGGTAGGAGTTTTGAATGTGTGTTGGGTTCCACGCTCCCTCACTTTGAGGAAGAAGGTGCTCAAAGAGCTTGTGGACAGATTGGGAACTGAAAGGAGAGCCACACTTTCAGTTCCTTGCCGATGTCACTCAGACTGAGCTTGCCCTGCATGTTGGTTCCTCTCCATCAGCACATCACCGTAACCGTCTAGCTCTGTCTCTGGCATGCTTGGAAGTAAACTGCAGGCATCTGTATACTTTCCCTAAAATGAAAATGTGTATTATATGCTAGAGCTCAGTACATTTTGTTTTACTTTAGATCTAAAATTTAAATATAATGAAATGTAATCTGAAGTGTTCATTTGCTGAGTTTTGAAAATAAGTATCCTGGAAAAATTAAAAATCCTATCAAGATAAAGAAGATTATCATTATTTTCAGCTGTGTTTTTTTTTTTTTTTTAAATAGTTGTCCGATTAATTTCTTTCTATTTTTAGTAGAGACGGGGTCTCGCTCTTGCTCAGGCTGGTTTTGAACTCCTGAGCTCAAACAATCTGCCTGCCTCGGCCTCCCAGAGTGCTAGGATTACAGGCGTGAGCCACCGCGCCCGGCCATCAGCTCTGTATTTTAAATTTAAATTTTTCAATCATTTGTTCTTTCATTTTAAGATCATTTCAGACTTTTAAAAGATTCCAAAAATAGCCCAAAGAATTTCCATATACTCTTCATCCAGCTCCCTCAAATGTTAATATTTTACATAACCATAGTCCAAGTATCAAGCTTGGAAAATTAATGTTGATATAATAGTGTTGACCATCTGTAGACCTTCTTCCCATTTTAATCAGTTGTCCCACTCATGTCCTGTTTCTGTCCCAGGACCCTGTCCGGAATCACACCTACATTTAGTTGTTACATCTCCCAGTCTCCTTCCCTGTGGGATAGTTCCACAGTCTTTGTCATGACCTTGATATTTTTTAATAGCACTGGCCATTGACTTTTTAGAAAGTCCCTCAACTTGGATTGTCTAATGTTTTCTCATGATTAAATTTGAGCTCTGTGTTTTGGGCAAGAATCCCACGAGGGTGCTGTTGTGCCCTTCGAAGGGCCTCTTACCAAGTGGCCGTGATGTGGGTGTGTCTTACTACAGGTGGTTCGAACTTTGGTCGCTGGTTAAGGCGGTGTCTGCCAGGTTTCTCTACTGTATGGTTACTGTCCTTCCCTTTGCAATTGGTAAATATATTTTGGGGAGATACTTCTAAAACTATGTGAATATGCTGATTCTTAAACTTTGATCTCTTCTAATTTCGATTGATGAGACCTACATGAAGCAGTTATTACTGTGGTATTTGAGACATGGTGATTTTTTTTTTTAATTCCTTTGTGTATGTATCCATTGGAATTCTCCTGTAAGGAGCCAATTTCTGTTCTCCATTTATTTAATTATTTATATTAATACGAACGCATGGATACCTATTTTAGTGTTTGTATTGTAATTTATTAGTGTTTATCGTTTGTTGCTCAGATTGTTGTGGGTCTGGCTGTTAAACGCCCTGCCATCCCCAGTGCTTCTCCCCTACCCCTGCCCCAGGCTCACCCTGTGTGTTCCCTGCTCTAGCCCTGGAATTGGTCCATTTCTCCAGACTTCTAGTACCTGCTACTGGAGAATACTACTTTTTTTTTTTTTAATGTGTGGCCTAAGCAAGTGCACTTACAATATAAATCCTGTAGCAGCCTTCTCTGTGGACCCTGTTTATGTCCTATATATGATTTATTTAAAAAAGAAGAGGAAAAAGCTTTAATTTTCCAACTATGACCATGAATTAAAGGAAATTCTTTAACTCAGAAGTGAGTCATAATTTTCATGTTTAGCCCTCATCTTTTGATACTGCAATTATGCTTATGAGTGGCTATGAATTGTTCTATGAGGTTTCAAAGTCTTAAAAGGACAAACTTTCCAGACATAGCAGAAAGCAGAGCGCTGAAGGCTATGTCATGCTTGACTCTTGAAAGAAAGATGCTTGCCAAGCATGGAGGACTAAGTTTTCTAGGATCAGAAACTGTTTTGAGAGATCTGTGTGAAAACAGGTGCCAGAGACCAGACCCTCATCTTCTGAAGTTGCAGGAGTTGGAGCTCTGACTCAGTTTGGCTGCGTGGCTGGCGGTGAGCCTCAGGAGCCTGGCTCTTAGCTCCTCCTGGTGTTACCAGCATACTGCACCTGCATTTGGGGAAAGTGCTCTGAAGCAGCAGATGCCTTCCTGACACCACTCTTAAAGCGTTTCAGGGTGAAGAGGACATAGGCTGAAATCAGTGGCAGAACTAGGTGATGCCCTGAGTACCCTTCCAGTGCTCTGAGACCTGTAAACAAAATTATATCCCTAAAACTTCTTTATCCCATAAATGAAGGTAAAATAACAGAACAAACTCCATGTTTTCAGTGCTATGAAGCACATTAGCCAGGTGTGTTTTTGTAGAGATTGGTGGTCCTGTAGCACAGAGCTATAAAGAAGGAAGTATAACAAAAGCTTCAACATGTAAAACCAAAGCCAAGGCCCTGCCATCATTCCCACAGGTGTACCATGACTGCTGTTTCCCAGAAGAGCCATCCGTCAGGCTTAGGAGCTTCCTCTCAGCTCCCAGAGGCCACCCCACTGCCTTGACCTGGCTTGTGTTGTCATAGCAAGACCTACATTGTCCATCAGTTTTTATTTAAACCTGTTGGCAGGCAACAGATTCCTCACCACCCCTACTGTTTCTCAAATGAAAGTTTGTTGTTTTTTTGTTTCAAATGGAAGTTTTTATGAGATGCTGGAAAGGACTGTTTTTGATGGCAGTATCATTGAATGGTGATAACAATCATTACTTCTAGAATGCTATTATCCCTATAAAACGTGATGAAAGAATGGGGTGGGAAGCATGAGGCGAAGCAGAGCAATGTGGTCTTGAAATCACATGATGAGCTTTCCCTGGAATGCTAATTAAAAGCCAGTCTGGGCCAGTCATGTTCTAGCATTGTCATACAGGGCTTTCATTAGGGGCCTTTAGTGTGAGGGCCACCCTGGAAGCTGGAGGGTGACCCAGAAAGGTGCCCGACAGCCAGGAAAGCACACATCACCAGGAGGAGAACCAGGGAGCAGAATCTGTAGCAAGCCCTTGTCCATTTCTGTTAGGGAGCTTCATTCTGAGTATGGCATGTCTAAAAAACGTAAGATGGGCTCTTGGCCCAGCTGGTTTCATGAAGCTAAATAATAATGCAGTAACTTAAATAACACCAAGAGAACAATCTGTGTAACCAAAGAGACTGCACTGAGAGGGGAGAGGCCTCAGGAAAGCAGGCCCAGGTAGGGCAGGGAGGTGGCTATGAGGGACTTTGCATTAAAAGGTGGGTTTAAACCAGAGAGTTTGGGGCTGGATTCAAAGGCTCTCGTGTGCTGCGTTCAGGACTGTGTTGACATTTGAAGAGGGGAATGGATTGACTGATGGGGAAATTATTCAAACAGGCAGGCTGAAAGTAGGGGTTCTGGCAGCATGGAACTTGGTTAGGCTCTGGCAGGATGAAAGGTGAGGGTGGTGATGCAGGAATGGACCTCAGGCAGAAAGTACCTAAGGGAGAGATGTAAGGATGCACCGGGCTAGAATCACAGTTGGCATCAAGATGACCAGCCTGGGTAATCTTAGATGCCTGAAATGGAGAAAAACTAGAGTAAATAAGAACATATTAAGGTTTACAGATAACCTTATAGATAGCCACTTGACCTAATCTAGGACAGGTAGGAACTATTTGATAATAGCATATGTCACCTTATGCTTCCTGGGCTAACTTAGCCAATTCAAGAACAAATATATATACATGCATCTAACCATCCACCTTTTTTTTTTTAACCTCAGGTTGACCCCAAAGATTGGCTTCCCTTGGAGTGAAATCAGGAACATCTCTTTCAATGACAAAAAGTTTGTCATTAAGCCTATCGACAAGAAGGCACCTGTAAGTTTACATTGATTCTACACAGGGGTTACTGTTTTTCATTCTTAAAGCTAATTGGGTTTTCAGGATAATGCTCAGATTTCTCTGTGTGACAAGTAGCCAGTGATACTGGGGAAAGGAATTGCCAGCAGGTTATGTTGAGGGTCACATGCCTCATCGTTGCAGTGGAAGGTTGTAGTGGAGGCCTGGTATCCGTCTAGAGCTAGCTGACCCTGAATCACCTAAGTTTTCAAATGGGCTTCATTCCTTACAAAGAAAAGAGCAGCTCTGAGTCATTGACCTTTGCCAGATGATAAGCATTTGCCAAAATGTTGTGTTTCTGGTGTGACACACCCATGCTTGTGCAATGTCCACGTTCACGTGGAGAGCCAGCCTGCCTCCTGACCATGTACGTGGCGGTGGGGGCTCAGGTCAGCGTCTCCCCAGCACCCAGCTGGAGAGTGGATGAGACCTGCTAGTCAGAAGGACCGGAATTTGATTGTCAGAGCTGTCCTGGAACTTAGCCCAGTTAAGAGAAGTCAGACTTGCACCCAGGCATGCTGGCCCCCAAGATTCCATCTGTGCCTTGCCTGCTGCTGTTGCACAGACGTGCACCTCTGCTTTCTCTAACCTCACTCTGCCCCATCACACAGCCTCCTTCCAGTACCCACACTGGGGCATCCTCCCGCACAGGTGGGACTGGTAGGCAGTCTTCCCAGGAGGACGTGGCTAGAGAAGGGCCATGCCTCAGGACCTGGAATCTGAAGAGTATTGATTATTTGCTAAGAGCTGCAAAGACCAGCTGCATTATGGAAATTTGTTTTGGTTTTATTTGTTCTGCTAACATTTAAATTTTTAGGTGTCATTTGCTCAGAGCATTTAAGACATACATACATAACTGTAGCATAAGGATTTTGTTTTCTAATCAGAAATCTGATTTTTAGAAAATTGCCACTGGAAGAAATTTTGTTAGCCTCTGTAAAGCCTGTTCTGAATTTTAACAAAATTGTAGATTGGAAAGGACTATGTGTCCTCATGTGATTTCTGTTCCTTAGTGACAGTGTTAAGCCTGGAGAGGCAGACATGGTCTGTGGTCTGTGCCTTGGTTGTCTGTTAACCCTTTGGGGATTGGGCACCACTTAGCAATGGGAAACCCACTTAGAACAAGCAGTATGTGGTGTTATTGTCCAATTACTTTCCCCCACATGTGGGTTGGTCCAGCATAATTTAAAACCAGCAGGCTTGATATTGTGAAAGTATTTTCTTCTTTATTAAAAACATTTCCTGCTGTTTGTAAACTCTTGGGTGCTACTCTGTGTGTAAAAGTTACACAGCTATTTAAAATTAAACTAGTATTTAATGCAGTCTCAAGATCCATGATAACAGTTCACATTAATATGCAACACCATGAACCGAGGGTCATAGCGTACTCGTGCTGTGTGGGCAGTGAGATTGGCACAGTTAAAAGAGCAAGAAAATTCTGAAGTCTCCTTGGTAGGCTACTAGCTACTCAATATGATGCTACTGATTTTTCAGATTTTTTTAGAAATTCAACTGACAGAGCAGAAACTCTGGACTACACTATTTAAGAATTAGGTTATGTATCTGTTTTAATTTGATATTAGTTTACCTTTTGAAAAGCTGAAGAATATTTCATAGTAAATCCCAAGGAGAGGCAATTGTAATGCATCTGATTGAATTAGTATGTGTGTCTTTTTACTGTGGAGTAGCTTTATGTGAAGCCATTGCTTAAAAAAAAAATAAGAGAAACAATTGTTGCTTGCATACTATGTGCCAGACACTCTTCTAAGATCATGTGTGTAGCATGAACAAGACAAAGTCCCTGCCCTCATGAAGCCTACATTCAAGCAGAAGAAAGGATTAAACACAATAATATGCTTCCTAGTAGTGAATATAGCCATGATTAAAAAATAAAGCAGGATCAGGAAAACGGAGAGGGATGTGATCACTTCAGGCAGCACTTGCCCAAGGCAGGGCACTGGTTGGAGGAGGTGGGATTCCCATCACCCTCCACATCCCCCAGTGCTACCCACCACCTCAGTCTTGGCACTTTGGGCAGAAGAAAGTGAAGTTTCCAGGTTTAACCTTTTATGTATAAGATAGAAGAGAAAGCCCTGAAATTGGAGGTGGCACGAGATTCCTTATCTTTTGGGTCCTTGCCAAGGGCACTGCCTACCCCAGGCAGTTTCTACAGTGAACTCACAAGTGAGCCTTTGTCCAGTCCTGCCCTGCTGTCCCACCGACGAGGTATCTCCTTTTAAAAACCCAGTTTCTCTTCCCTGCCAAGTTGCACACAGCAGTTTGGGACCACGTTTTCACTATTTAGGTGGGACCTCAAATACCACTGACAGAGCCTGCCTAGGTGACCCTATGAGGGGCTGAGACAGCTGCCTTTTCCTTTCAGAAAAGGGCCTTTAGTTCTGTGGCCTCATAGAAAAGGCAGAAGGGTGTACAGCAGCTTTTTAACAGCTTTTGAGATGTTGAAAAAATAGTAACATGCATTTGTTTACTACTCAGCTGCTTCTGTTACAGTGAGCCTCTGTTACGGGAGCCTCTCTGCCATGCCTCCTGGGATTGGCTGAGCCTCAGGGTTGGCCTCAGTGAAGGAGAGTTTCCTGGAAGTTCCCAGCACCTCAGGGACTTCAGAGGCGCTCTTCCACCTCCTGCTCCCCTCTGTATTTGTGGGGTCTTGGATCTGCTTTCCTTGAACTGCAGAGTTTTCATTTTTAGGATGCTAGTTCTTTGCCAGTTTAGAAGACCTGCCCAAGGTCTTGTCATACTGTGGTTTTGCATTAGTAGGCACAGACTGGGACTTGGATTTGGAAATCTTTAAATGTGAGGTTGTGGTTTGTGTTTTTGTTTTTTTTTTCTTTTCTTTTCTTTTTTTCCCCCAAGGGACCAGTAATGATGATGAGTTTTTGTTTTTAACTTGAAGTCAGAAACTGGCTTCCTTCAAAGGCAGTGGGAGAAGTTTCCACCCACCTGCCTTTCCTCTCCTCACCTCACTAAGCCGTAGTCTAGCTGAATTGTTTTCCAGTTGTTGCATGACCTGTCTCCTGCAGCTACCTTCCAGTGAGTTTCTTGAATTGGTTTTTTTTCTAAAGGGGAGTTGGTGCTAATCAGCATTTCTTTGCAAATACTTCTGAGTCATAGGACCTATTTGGGTATTGTGCCTCTGAAGCCATAAGGCAAGATTGTTTCCTCTTGTGTAATAAGAGAGAGGTGGGTAATAAAAATTCCTGTTTCTCCCAGCTCTGCAGACTCCTCCCTGGGAAACCCAATGACTTAATAACAAGCGAGTGAAACCCCAGATAGAACCCCACCCGGGAAGTCCATGGGCTCTCAGGGTTTGGCATCACCTCTCACCCCAGGATTTCTAGAACAGATGAAAAGACTGAGAAGCTGAATGTTAATAGTTTCTTGGACAGTGTTGATCAGCTTGCTCAGCGTATTCTTTTAGGTCTCAGAAGTTGCCATGGGATGTGTCGCACTGTTTCTTAGTTTCAGCCACCCTTTCCTTGTCCAAATGGTCAGAATCTGGATGCCAAGGGCCCCAAGGTTATGAGGAAGCAGACAGAGGCATTTTAAAATAACTTTCTATGACACTTTCTAAACCACATTCCCTCTTCTGTCCCGTAAGTTAGTCATAGTAGCAAGGAGTCAGGAACCAAGATTGTCAGCCCTGTCCTAAATGTTTACAGTCGCTAGCCATAAAATTCCTGAGCACCCTGACTCTGTTCTCCTTCTCAAGAAGTCTTCTCTCATAGTTTTGTAAGGCAGCTAGCAATCTGTGAGTGACCACTTTGTGTATCAGCCAGCTTTTGTTGCGCCAGATGCTTTTCCAAGTACCTTATAAACATTGTTTGATTTAATCCTCACAACGGTCCCATTAGATACTGTCATCCCACTTTATGGCTGAGGGTGCTGAGGCTGGAGGATGAAATGACTTGCTCAAGGCCGTGTAGATGCCAAGTGGCCGTGCTGCATAAACTGGCAGTCACTGGCATGTGTTAATTGAGCCCCTCAAATACTAGCATTGGTTTGGTCCTGGGAAGACTGAGATAACTGGACATGGCCCCTGCTCTCGGGAGCTGATGGCCTGGTGGGAGCGAGACACTGGTATGAGTCAGTGGAGTGAAGGGATGGTGACACCACAGCAAGCTCCTCCATGGGACAGCAGGGCATGGGAACCGGGCTGGCGCCCATGCGGAGTTAGAATTGGACAGCGGGCACACTCACAGGCATGCAAGAGCTCAGCTTAGGTGAACACTGGGGAGGCCGGGGCCAGAGCTGGAAGGGCCTTGGCGTGGGCCAGGGGGCTCCTAGGCTAGCAGTGGCAGTCAGGGCAATGGCCCAGCTCGGTGCGAGAGGCTGTGCAAAGGAGACAGGAAGCTCGAATAGCAGAAGCAGAGGCAGTCCAGGCAAGCATGGTGCAGGAGTAGAGAGGACAACGTGAAAGGTAGCCCTGGAAGAACAGGTAGTGGTGAGACTCAGTGGTGTTGGGCCTCCCAAGGCTGAGAGGGCCCCGAGCCCTCACCTGGGAAAAGCTTTGTGGTTTCACTGGGGTCTCAGTGTGTGTGCACGTGCAGGCGTACACACACACAGACCACACACCCACGGGCATACACACGCTCGCCTGCATGCATGTGCACACCTACACGCAGGCCGCACACCCACATGTACACATACCGACCCAGACCACACATGCGTGCACGAGCTCATCCGCATACAGGTATCCCACACAGTCCGCACCCGCGCACACATACCACACGCACTCCCTCTACTTGTCCCAGAGAGTGTGCATCCCCAGTACTGACAATTTGCAGTCCCTATTCTCTGTTACATTTGTTCTTTTAGAAAAGGTCTGGAACTTTGTGTAGTGTGGGAGAAGAAAGCCAGAAGAAGGACTTTGAGTCCAAGTCACTCTGTTTTGCTTTGTAGGACTTTGTGTTCTATGCCCCTCGCCTGAGAATCAATAAGAGGATCCTGCAGCTCTGCATGGGGAACCATGAGCTGTACATGCGCCGCAGGAAGCCCGACACCATTGAAGTGCAGCAGATGAAGGCCCAGGCCCGGGAGGAGAAGCACCAGAAGCAGCTGGAGCGGTGAGTGGCCAGAAGCCAGAGTGTGGCAGGCCTGTGTTCTCCCGGTTGGGGTCGTGGGGCAGCCAGGCATGTCTGTGCTCAGTGCCGATCAGAGGAGGCTGGCAGAACATAACCTGGTAAACACACCTGGGTCTGCAGAGGCACGAGCCCTTAGCAGTTGCTATGGGGTGCTGATCTGATGTCACCTGGAGCTGCTGCTCTGAGCCAAGTTGCGGGCAGGGGCTCTCTGTGAGCTGGGGTCTGTGCTGCCACCTCCTTAGTCATAGACCATCGGGGACGAGTCTGTGGCCTCTTCAGTCAGCCGCAGGGGGATGACCCAGACACAGCTGCTCCTTTGGATCACATGGGCTGAGAGTTGGGGGACAGCTCTCAGCCAGGATGTTGGGCTCAGTCCTTGGCCCGGGCGCTGATTGCTGGAGCGTCCTGACCTCTCCCTTGTGTGCCAGAGTCTGAATCTCCCTGTGCCACCTTTTTCCTGTACCAGGCAACAGTTGGAGACTGAGAAGAAAAGGAGAGAAACTGTAGAGAGAGAGAAGGAACAGATGATACGTGAGAAGGAGGAGCTGATGCTCAGGCTGCATGACTACGAGGAGAAAACCAAGAAGGCAGAGAAAGGTGGGGCTGCTGTCAGAAAGGCACTATTCTGGGGGCGGCCCGTGGCACATCGGATTATGTATTTCCACGGACAGGTGCAGCATATAACCGAGAAGGAAAACTTCCCCAGAATGTGTGTCTCAATTAAACACAATACCCCAGAGTATAGACTTGTAACAGAAATGATAAGACGATTATTTGGTTTAGGAAATGTTTCTGTACTTTATTAACTTCCGACCTAATTATTTTATGCACATTGTCTTTTTAAATGTTCTTTGAGGTAAGTGCTGAATCGCCCTGTTTTCCTGATGAGGACGTTGAGGTTTAGTGAGGTAATTTGCCTACAGTCACACAGCCAGTAAGTGGCAGAGCCAGGCCACACTGCCCCTCATGCTTCTAGGTTAAAACCCAATGCCAGACCCCCAGAACCTCCGCAGTCATCCTTGACAGCTCTAGCAGGTGTTGGTTCGGGCCTCGAGGGGCTTTCGGTCTAATGGGGAGATAGCTGCACTCACTGGACACCTTTAAAACACTTGGAAAGGGCGTTGCTGTGTTCTAAGCAGAGTGCCGGGTGGTGACCATGCACAGCAGGGGCCAACCTGCAGAGCGTGGTGCCAAGAGGGTGCTGGAGTTAGACCCTGCTGGGTAGGCATGGCTGACCAGCTTTGTACAATGGTTTCCAGCCATCTTGAGGAAGTTGTCATAGAAACACAACCGGAATGAACCGTGAAGTGCTTCCTCTCCAGTATCCTGGAAGAAGTTCCATCAACCTGTAGCTTGGTCTAGGGCTTTGTGGTTTTGGGTGTGGTTTCTACCCTCCATCTGACTCGATTCCCCCTGGGCTGGAATAGAAGGCCAGGACACCCAGGGCCTGAGCGCTTGAGCAGCTCTGGCTTTGTGTCCTCTCTTCAGAACTCTCGGAGCAGATTCAGAGAGCCTTGCAGCTGGAGGAGGAGAGAAAACGGGCCCAGGAGGAGGCTGAGCGCCTAGAGGCTGACCGTGTGGCTGCACTGCGGGCCAAGGAGGAGCTGGAGAGACAGACAGTGGATCAGATAAAGAGCCAGGAGCAGCTGGTAGGAATCCCCGAGTTTCAAGATGCTGAATTATAGAGAGGCTGCTTCTGGGGATCGAAAAAGCTCCACCTGCTTTGTAATGATTTTCATTACTGAAAGGCAGTCTGCTGGGGGTGAAGCAGCTGGTGGGGAGGGGGCCGTGCCGTTGTCTGAGTCTCCCATCGGGGGTGGGTCCTGCCAGCCTCGGGGAAAGAGGGACAGAGGTCGTTCCCCAGCATGAATGTTCATTCACAAATGGACTGTGTTGAAAGGGTTCCAGAACTCACTCTAGCTCCATATTCCCTTCCCAGGCTACGGAGCTTGCAGAGTACACTGCCAAGATCGCCCTCCTGGAGGAGGCCAGGAGGCGCAAGGAGGATGAGGTTGAAGAGTGGCAGCACAGGGTGAGTGTGTGGTTGGCTCCCTCGTGGCCACTGGGCACGTTGCCTGCGCCAGGGATGGGTGGATGCTGGCTCAGCGGATGGGTCCCATTGGAAGCTTCTGGGGTGCTTCACAGTCCTGCCAATGCCAGCTGTGCTGGTGAAGCAGAAATCCCCACAGGAATGGGCTTGACCTTGTGCACTAGTGAGTGCCAATGTTAGATTAAGAGAGAGAAAGAATTCCTTACTCACTTCCACCCACTTGCCCCGACCACCCTGAACTGTTCAGCTGTGATCAGACAGCCCCCAATCAAGAACTGGTTTTAAATCCGCTTATATGGGTGCCCCCTGCAATGAGGTCGCATTACCAGAAACAAGACCTCCTGACAGCTGGTATATACAGCCAGGTGCTGTGGAAAGGCCTACTGACCAAGAGGTTGGGGAGGGTGCACGTTGTAGACTTAACGCCAAGCCTTGGCAGGTTCCTGTCCCCTTACAGACCCTCCGGCCTGTCCTTTCCCCTTGCGGCTTCCTCATCTGTGGTGGTCCCCTTCTGGGGTGTATCTCCCCTCTGCTTCTCTTCCATCTCCGATGCCTGCTCCCTGAGCCAAGTTGCACACAGAAGACTTCAGTTCTTAGGTTTTTGGAGAGAGTATGCATTATGAAGAATTAAATGAAAGGCTGGTTTCAAAGCAGATACAAACTAAGCCCATCTCCAGGGATGGAGTGTGGACATGTCGGAGGGCCTGGCAAGTGCTTAATAGGTAACAGCCCCCAAGGAGAGAGCAAGGGGCACACCAGCACCTTACTGGTGACTCTCCAGTAGCTGGAGGATTTGTGTTTATTGCTCTGTATACATTCTTGAAAAAAATTTATTAATGAACATATACTAGGATTATTGACAGAAAAAAACGGTATTTTAAAAAAGTACCAGGGCTCTGGTGTCATGTCACAGTTTTTCTGTTCCTGCTGTGGACATGATGGATAACAAGGGTGCCAGACCCTGCCCAAGGGGCCTTCTGATAAGCAGTGGCCCAGTTGGGTTCTATGCTCCTGCAGCCTGCCAGGGGAAGGGCTGGGAACAGAGTCCCTCTTCTTAAAGAAAACAGTCCACAGCGATACACACAGGTTCTGGCTTCTCACTTGTCTGTTACTTTGCTTTCAAAAGGCCAAAGAAGCCCAGGACGACCTGGTGAAGACTAAGGAGGAGCTGCACCTGGTGATGACAGCTCCCCCACCCCCGCCACCCCCCATGTATGAGCCAGTCGGTTACCATGTCCAGGAGGGCCTGCAGGATGAGGGTGCAGAGTCTACGGGCTACAGCGCCGAGCTGTCCAGCGAGGGCATCCTGGATGACCGCAACGAGGAGAAGCGCATCACTGAAGCTGAGAAGAACGAGCGTGTGCAGCGGCAGCTGCTGGTGAGGGGCGGGCCCTGTCCATCGGGTCTGCTACACTTCAGGGCAACCAGATGATCCGGCCCCACCCGGCTTCCCACTTTTCCCAGGGGGTGCTGTCTGGCTGCCCAGCCGCACCAAGGGGAGAGGGAGGTACCTGACTGATGTTGCTTTGTGTTGCAGACGCTGAGCAATGAGCTGTCCCAGGCCAGAGATGAGAATAAGAGGACCCACAATGACATCATCCACAACGAGAACATGAGGCAAGGCCGGGACAAGTACAAGACTCTGCGGCAGATCCGGCAGGGCAACACCAAGCAGCGGATCGATGAGTTTGAGGCCATGTAACGGCCAGGACCGAGGGCAATGGGGCACTTCGCAGCATGCTGCTTCGAGGGCCACTGCCAGCCTGTCATGCTTGTATCTTTAGTACTCCAAATCTAGGAACCCCCTTACCGCATCCCAGTTCCTTTAAAAAGAGCATTTATCCTGGCAGAAATATTCTGGGCTGGGAACCAGTGGAAGCTTCCCTGGTTTATTTTCTACAATTGTATCATAGTGCCAAACAGGCCTGATTTTTATGATGATTATTGAATCACTTCCTATATTGTGCTTGGAGTAGGACTGATTGAATTAAGGAAAGTGCCTATGAAGTATGGGTAACAAACTTCACGCTGGCCTGTGTGATACAAAATTAGTATCATTAAAAAACTACATCATGGCTTAAATCGGTGCCATACTTTTTCTGTATTTGAAATGAACTCAAATTGATTTTTTTGATTTCTATGAAGGATCCATCTTTATATATTTATGTGTTTTGAGGGGTGAAAATTAAGATTGCATGTGAAGCACTCACACACACACAAATTATTTCCCTCCTCCTGTCAATCTGCGGCAGAGCCACAGTGTGCACTGAGTATGAGCTCTGCAGGAGGACACGCTTGGATAAACTTTCTAAAATGTTTTTTTGGGTTTTGCTTAACAGAAGATACATTGTTGGACTTACACCTAATTAATGATCAGCTCTATAGTATTTATAAGTGATAACGTGGGTTTGTAACATTAGTTTTAAAAAGGGAAAGTTTCGTTCTGTATATTTTGTTACCTTTTACAGAATAATAAAATTTCCTATTAAAGCCATGTAACCACAGCACTTGATGCGAGGGCAGTGATAAGCTGATTAACTGCTATAATCACACTGGCAAAAATGATTTAGTGTTCTTTGTGCATGTCATTGACAGACGACTGGAGTGTGCATAGTCAAAGCTGCTTGTTTGGAAAATACACAACACTGACCATTCAGACTCCAGCCAGGATGGGTTTCCATTGGGTCGGTGCCTCTCTGCGTTTTCACCAGAAGAACTTTGCTCTGGTTCCACAACCTTGAAAAGCCGTGAGGATGGACGTCACTTTCTGTGTGCCATTGGTTCCACCCGCTCATGTCCTTCCTTTTCACGTGCTTTCTCTTTTAGTTATGTCACATGCGCATGATTCCCACACTGCAGACCTATAAATAGGAGGGCCTGTCGTGGAGCCGCCTGGTCTCCCAGCAGCCTGTGGGCCGGCCAGCTCTGGAAATGGCTGTCCAAGGAGAGGACGCAGGATCTTAATCACCAGCTGCCTCTGCCAAGTACACGTGACAAAGCTGTAATTGTCACTACTCGACAAGCTCTGGGAGACACAGCGACTGAACATTTATTGAAACTGGCCATTTTCCACGTCTCAGATATATAACCTGCCAGAGACTGACTGACGTAACATGGGTAATTGCTGTTTAACTTAACTATACACAAAGAGATACCAACGGGTGTTTTAGCCACATGACGCGACTGCAGGCGGAGACGCTTGTCCAAAGGGTCTCACCCAGCTGTGGCCCCTCGCAGGCACGCAGCGCTTCTCACCCTTTCAGCCTGGGGCTGTGGAGCCTTCACCTCAGTGCAGGACAAGCGTCATGTCAGTCCACAAGTTGGGGCTGGAAAGAACTTTCTGCCATTGAAGCTTTGACTGTGAGCACGAGTCCGTACCGCCAAGCACATCTCCCTCTGCAACGTGAGTGGCACACGTTAGTAACAGTGGGCGAGGACGTCTCCTCTCAGCTTTTTAGGAATTTTGTCCCCTCAACTGTAGACCGTATTAAAATGCCAACTACTGAGGAGCAAGCAGAGCCGGGGTTGAGAAGGGAAGGGCTCAGGCACTCCTCAGGTACTGCGAGGCCCTACACGCCCAGCGCAGCTTCCTCTCCTGTGGTTTTAAAGTGAGGCCAGGACTCTGGCTTGGTAGGCTGGTTCTCCACCAGCGCAGGGGACAGTCTCAATACCCTGGCGAGGCTATGGCTAGGCGCAACCCATCCCAGATGGGGCCAGGGGTTTGTTGCTCAGAGGAAGAACGTATGTTTTGGACAACAACCCTTTAAAAAGTTGTAATTTAATTTTATTTATCTTTGGTGGTTCTTGGATGGAGGTTGTTGCAGGGGGTCCTTTTGGTCACTGCAGTGTTGGGGGGTGGGGGGCACTGCTGGCAACCAGCATGGAGTGGCCAGGGCACAGATGTCCCCCAGCAAATGGTCCACCCACAGTGCCAGCAGCATCACTGTTGAGCAACTCTGGATGGCATTGCTATTTTGTCCCACTCTTAATGAAGTTCTTTCTGAATTGCTGTTTGTTTGAGTTAAGAAGATATATGCCTTTAAGAAAATAATCCTTTTATGATTGATGCCAGAAACAAAAGCAAATACTGTACCTAGCCCATTTTGAGGCCTATAATTTTTGGTTTTTTTCTGCAGATCTAAATCTGATTTAAATTGTCAAAATACCTTGCTGTATTATCGTTCAGTTGTAGAGTAAGAGCTAGTCTTAAGAATTTCCATTTATGGCAAGTCAGGCAATTTCATAGCCAGTTTAAGTTGCTGCCGCTGTGGAAGCATTTTTCTCTTTTTGTGGTTCCCACGTAAGGCAATCACTTGGTATAAGCAATGCTGTTTGGACCCAACAAGTGTCTTAGACTTACTTGAACCGAGTCTGGCTGCCCCCAGCAGGCGGTCGTTCATGCCAAAGATGGCCTGGTCCCAGACCGTCAACTCCAAGCTTGACTGCCTCAGCTGAGACGTGGACACACCACTGAAGACAAAGGAGTGTTTCCACTGGGGACAGGCCTGCTTCTTCAGGACTGGGGACTTCAGCCTCAGCTTCTGTTGGTCTGGCAGGGTGAGACAACTAGAGGAGGGAAACAAAGCCCTGCAGTAACTGCCCCCCGCCCCCCAGCCTCCCTTCCCCAGGGATGCTTATAGACCGGCAGGGCTGAGAAAGCACTAAATCCACTACACAATCAGCATCCTACACAAGGACCTAGAATGGGGATCCCGGGACACTCCAGGACCTTTCGCTAGGATGTCCCAAATTTCTCTTGGAGCTGAATATAAAGGGTAAGTTGGGATTCTGAGGCCCTGTGGCTGCACCTTAATCTCTCCTCCTGGGTGTGCCTACTGCCATGACTACATTTTAACTCTGTTCTCGGGAAAATAAACTCAGAAAGGTAAGTAACTTGCCCAAGGCATGCAGATAAGCAACCTCAGTGCTATCTTGGCCCAGTAGGCTTTCCCTGGCCACTGACTGGGGATTTAGCAATTCAGGAGAGTAATCACTGGCATTTGCTGTACTTTAGAGGTTCCAACACCCCTGTAGTAAGAGTGCAGTATGGAGAGTCATCCCTTTGAATGCTGATCCAAGAGGATGTGTTCAGCTAAAGAACATGCTACTTTGCCATGCTTGATTTCAAAACTGACTTACTCATGTAACAAGAACTATTTCAAATCTAGCCCCAGCATGTCCACATCCCATGAATTCTTGGAAATCAGGGTCTTTAATATGTGTTATATTAGTTTTTCATAGGAAAGCTAAAACAAGACACATTTAAACCTACCTATTCTATACCATGCCATGTGTGTACTGCATCATCAATAAATAACGTTTGGTTACATCCAGTACCTACCCCTTCACAAATGAGTTCAAGGTGCCATCTGACCGCACAGGTAAATTCTTGGCTCCCAGCACTACCAAACAGAGTTGACCATTAAGTGACGGCTGATCTGTCCCTGGAAGGAAAACCAGTATTTACCGTCAAGCCCATTTCTCCTGATACACCAGTGTGCAGTGCCACAACCACCCCCCCAAACTGATAGTTCAGCACTCTGTTAGCATCTTCAGGCCCTAAGACAACAGATAAGGGGAGGCTCGAGGTCCTCCTGAGAAGGCTCTGCTGGCCCTGCCCATGCTGGCCCGCCACATAGGCAGCAGGACAGGGTGGAGGGACTGCTAGAGTCCTAGCACAGGAGTACAGAGGAGCCCAGGGAGAAGACAAGTGTGCAAGTTTTAGTCTGGTAGTATCCAGCAGTTTTTGGGAAAGTGGGAACCCCAAGACCCTGCTGGGGGTTGGGAAGGGTACAGGTGCTGCCGGTCTGCGGCCTATGAGCCTGGGAAGCAAGCATTTCCTCTTGCAGCCAAATAGGAGGTCGCGGCAATGCCCCGTGGGAACTGCATTCTCCCTGTCTTCCTTCTTCACCCTCCCATTTTCCATGAGTTCCCACGCTATCTAAAGGGGTAAAGTCTCCATCAGCCCCTCAGGGCCTGTCCTCCCCGACTGGCTTCTCTTGCTGGGAGCAGCTGCTCGAGTGACGGGGAGCAGGGGTGAACCCACTCTGAGCCTTGCAGGTACCAGTGCCTTGAGATGTGCTCTTGGTTCCGAAAGAGGCAAACTTCCCACCCACGACGCACATTGGCATGGAGTGTTTCCTCTTTTAGCAGGGCTTCCGCTTCACCAGGGACCATCAAACCTGTCCCTTGGGAGACAGGCCTAGGGCGAGCGTCCCCAGAGCATTGTGAAGCGGGCGTTAGAGGCCTTGCCTGCTTCTGGTGCCGCTGCCCTCCCACGCTGTGGGTTCCAGAGGGCCCTTCCCAGGCTGACCCCACAGCTCTCCGTGAGAGCTGCAGGAGCACAGGATGGGGGCAGTGGGAAGGAAATGCCAGAACACACTTTGCCTACCTCTTAGCCTGCCTGCTTCTCCAGGCTTTGGGGACAGTGACAAATGTTCAGGGGGCTAGAGACCACCTACCTTCTTGAGCCTCCTGGAGTTTTCTAGGTCCTGCAGGGAGGACCAACTTAGCCCGGACTGCAAGTTCTCCATTATTCTGCGGAACGCCATCTTCGCATTTCTCAGCCTGGGGGTCAGAGGCAGAGCTCAGATGCAGGATTCCCCAGGCACCTAGAACCTTCTGGGCTCCTGGTTGCCTCAACTCTGTCCACAGACCCCTGCAAAGCCTCTCAGGCCCAGAAGAGCCCTAGATGGACCAGGTATATCCCACCCTCTCCACCCGTAGCACGGGGAGGAACAGCCCTGCAGCCCCCGCACACCAGAGGCAGACAGGACCGAGGCAGCAGGGAGGGCTCAAGGGGCACTGCTCGTTCCCATTAGAGGTCCCGGGGAAACCTGGATGCAGCCTGAGTTTGCAAAAGGTAAATAAACTCAACCCCCCCTCCCCCACTGATTATTGATTCAAGTTACCCTTCCACAGCAAGGACTGCCACAGGTGCTGGAGGCACAAGGGGCTTGCAGACTCTGCCCAAAGCCACAGGGGTGGCAAGTTTGTCCCTACCTTGTCCCCGACCCTCTAGGGCCACCTCCCTGCCTATGCAGTGGCTTCTCTGGTCATGAGCAATTTTGCCAGAAAGTGAAGGAAGAGCCCAAAGAAGAGAGAATCCTGAAATCTAATCACTCTTTCACCCAGGGGGGTGGGAGAAGCATACAGGGTATTGGGTGGGGTCCAGATACGTTCAGTATGCTCTGGCCCCCCAGCAGTGAGAAGCCACCCTCCCAGTTAGGACTCCTGGGAGCCCGTGTGGGCAGGCTCCGTCTGCGTGAAGCAGCTCTCTTGGCCCTTGGGCGCCAAATGAGATACGGCTGCCTCCACCCTCAGCTGCCGGAAACTGAAGGCCCAGCCCCACAGCCCCCTCCTGTCCAAGCCCCTGGGGCTGGCACGTGTGCCTTCTAGCTTGGTGCTCACCGCTTCTCACCCACTCACCAAGGCAAGGCGCCGTGTGACAAGCCTTGGTGGCCTATTTTATG
Organism: Indri indri; assembly: GCA_004363605.1. Lineage (NCBI taxonomy): Eukaryota > Metazoa > Chordata > Mammalia > Primates > Indriidae > Indri > Indri indri. The sequence continues at coordinate 5,793 of RJWJ010024258.1, read as the reverse complement.
CCAGGCCCTGTGCTAGGTGTGGGCCACAGAGAAGGTCCAGGCCTTGTCTTCACGCTGACAGCAGAGGAGTGGGAGAGGCAGAGTGCAGGAAGGCTCAAGCTCCGACGGGGAGAGTCGAGGCGGGGAACTGGGGAGGGCGCCCTGGAGGAGCTGTGCTCCCCGATCCCCGAAGAGAGGACGGATACAGGGGCAGTGTGAGAGGCACAGGAGCCAGAAATGGGCTGTTTCAGCACGGCTGGGGCAGGAGTGAAGAGACATCAAGGCCGAAGAGGCACAGAGATGGCAGGGCACCCTGGTACTAGATCCTGAGCGGGGAAAGACAGGCAGGGCACCCCAGGACTGGGTCCTAAGCAGGGGAAGGTGGGCAGGGCACCCCAGGACTGGGTCCTAAGCAGGGGAAGGTGGGCAGGGCACCCCAGGACTGGCTCCTAGAAGGGAGACCACTTCTGGAGGGGACAGTAAAGAAAGGCTTCCTGGAGGGGATGGGATTTAGCGATGTCCCGGGCCAACCTGGGTAGGGAGCGCATGCCAGGGGACACCGGCAGGGGAGGTCTGAGCATGGACTCAGGCATGAGAAGAGCAGCACAGGTGACGGTGGGTGCAGGTGCAGCCCCGAGCAGCGGTCAGGACCATGGCAGGAGGTGGGACAGGCAGCTCCCAGGAAGGGGCCCTCGGCTTCACTCCATGGTGGCTAGAAACCAGAAAAGCTTCCCAGCAGAGACATCACGAATCCCAGCTGCGCCGGCTTCAGAGAGGACGAGAGGCCAGATGGCACTCGTGCCCTGCTGCTGTGGCCCCATGGGCGAGGGGAGTGGTGCCTCCTGCTGTCATTTCTTAAAGAGATGTTTGCTCCCTCACAGTGTCACAGGACTCTCTGTCTTGGATCTTGGCACAGAAACGTGCAAAGCAGCATCGCTGAGAAGCACTAGCCCAGCGTGCACCGATCCTAAGTCAGACACGGCAGCTCCTCCTCTCCCGGCCTCTCCGCCCACCCAATGGCCGGCTGCCTCATGCTGTGTGAGTCCAGAGCGGGAACTGGTCCCATGTCCCAGTCAGGGCTGGGCTCTGCCTTCCTGATGGCATTTGTCACCTATTATTGGTTTGGGAGCACCTGGGGCTGAGAGTCCAGAAATAACCCACGGTAGCCCCCAGGCAGATGCATGGCGAGGGCTGAGGCAGAGCCCGCCAGCTGCCAGGCTGGTGTGTACAGCTGAGGGCGGAGCCACTCGGGCTCCTGAACAAACCCCAGCAGGTCAAAGAAAACCCTCAGCCTAACCCACCCAGGAAAGCTAGGTGTTGAGCCTTTTCTTGCCTACAGAGTTCCTATTTGAAGTCACAGCCAACAGGCCAGGTGACACGTGCTATGTCTTGGGGCCAAGTCTTGCTAGATGAGTTTTCTCTCTCGGTCTCTCTGAAAAGCAAGTTAATTCTCACGGTGGGGGTGAGGGGCACTCAGTCCCAAACCAGACATCACCTTGGCCCTGAGCGGATACCAGCGGAAAGACCGTGTCACGCTGTCTTCAAAGTCCCACGTGGCCAGAGGAATGATCACTTCTCCAAGAAACGCTCTCCGGGCGAGTGCGCCCAGGTGCCACACAGAGACCTGCAGCCGCCGCGTCCCCAGCTGGGTGGGGTCCACCTGATACTGCAGAGGCAGGGCAGAATGTCAGCGGCTCCCGCCTCCCTCTGCAGGCTGAGCCCGAAACCGGACGGGAGCCGGGGTCCTGGTGTCATCAGGGCAGGGGCCTCTCTCTTCTCAAGAACTGTCCCCACTCCCCCAGAGGTGGTGACACCGCAGAGCCGTCTGACTGCACCTCGGCCTCCAAGGGCCTTGTTTTAAGCCTACTGGATTTTCTCACTAACGAACAAAAGCTGTAAGTTACTGGACCCTTACTTCGTGCCAGGCTTTTTAGATACATCCCTTGTTAGCTTTCTCGAGCATCCTATGAGGTCAGTGTTATTAATCACCAATTTGCAGGTGAAAAGACAGAAGCTCGGGAATCCAGTGGCCCTTTCTCATGCCAGCTGTCACCACGGCCGGACCCAGCTGCCACGCCCAGCCTGACTCCTCGGCCCCGGCTGTCATGCTGAGGCTGGACGCACAGTAGACACGCAGTCTGCCTGTTGGGGTCATCTCCGCGGGGCCACCTTCGGCCATCTATCTAACTCAGGGACAAGATGGAAACCAAACAGGATCGCTCTGCCTCCCCAGGCTCTGTCCACATTTCTGCCGTCCCCGGGCTGGCTTCCTCGCTGGCGTCCTCCCTGCTGGGATGACTTGTGGCCCCTAATGTCAGAATTTCTTGGGCCACATTCCCTTTTCTACTGCCTCTGGCTAATTTTTAGTCTGTTTTCCCTCAAGTCCGTGATCCATCTCCCACCCTGCCCCACACGTTTCTCCCTCTGTCTGTAAACTCTGACTCCATCCGGTCATTCCCAGATCCCGGCCCCACACCAGTCAGAGAAGTCGGTTCCCTCCAAACAGCGAGGCTGGGCAGGACCATCACCTCTAGTGTGGCTGCTCGGCCAGCCCCATGTGACTCCCTCAGACACTCAGGCTGCCTCTCCCTGGGTCCTCGCCCAGTGCTCACCCCTTTCTGACAGACAGGACCACTCCCTACGGGGGACCATGGCCCTGTTAGGTCCCCAAGGCTTGCCCCAGGCTCTATTGGGTACAGAGTGTAAGGGACACTGGAGAACAGGACAGGCAATGACCAGCATCGCCCAGACCTGGCTTCTCATTTCACCTCCCCAGGCCCCAGTGACAGTGGTCTCGAATGCGGTACAAGCCTCCCTGGAGTCCAGAAAGGCTCCCCGAGAAGCCGGGGATCACTGTCTAGGTCCCCAACTTCCACACGCGCTTTCCTCAATACCGGCTGGAGACCGTTCTCACGGGCCTACCCACCCACCCGAACCTCGCCCCATGACTCGGGCCAGGTGCAGCCACCTCCTGGGTGCCAAACAGAGGCGTGATGTGAAATGCTGGTTTCTGCAGGACTTTTACAGCAAGGGATGGGCTTCCGCATCTTCCCATCGCACACGCGTTTCTACCAAGGCGAGGCTGGCTGTGTTGGGATGTTCTGAACTTGGGATAGATTAGAGGTGTTGAGTCTTCTAAATGTATCTGGAAGTTTCCCATGACTACAGAATAGCCACAATATACTGGATTAAACCCATGGATAAAAATTTTAAGTGATCTGAGATTCTCTATGCATTTTAAGTAAGGTAGGTAAAACTTTTAAGATCGGACTATATATCTAATTATCTAGAGTATAGTTAATCCTGTCTATCTCATTTCATAAGCCTCTGCTTAGCACAAAATACCTTACTTAAACTTCTGACGAATAATTTTAGAAATCAATTAAAATGTGTGAGGGGACACATAGTTTTTCAAAACTCTCACGGGGACACAGGCCCGTCTGAGCAGCTCCACAGCCCGGGCTCGTGAGAAAGGCCCGGCCCACGCACTGAATCAGAACCACATTTTCAAAAAAATCCCAGGGGATTCCTTTGCACGTCAACTCTGGGAAGGAGCTGTAGTTCTAAGCACTCTCTGCGTCTCAGCCTCCCCGTGGGTAGACAGTGCTTCTAATGCGTCCCCCCGGCTGCATATACAGCACTTGGCCACAGCAAGGGCACATGAAACAATGGCTATTATTATTTAATGAACGCAGGGCTCTGTGCCAGCTGCCCAGATGGCCCCTGGCTGGCACTTCACAAACGCCCCTCCTTGCCAAGCAGGCAGACAAAGCCCTCTCCTGTCCCAGGCGTGAGAGCATTGGGTCTCCGGCTGCCCAGCCAGACTGGGTCATGTCCCCACTTGGGGCCCGCCACAGCCACTCTTGGAGGACGCCGGACCTCGGCTCCAGCCCCAAATCAGAGCACCGGGCCCCATCTCTGCCCTCAACCATAAACCATATTTCTTAACATCAAAGATAGTGAAAATCTAGATAATTCCTTTATCCTTTTTTTCACAACATGATAATTTCATAATAACCTTGGTTTGTCAGATATTATAACAAAGGGGCACTTTTCAAAGACAGCAACTCAGTCGTTTAACTTTCAGGGTACTCTGCCTGAGACGCTGTTCTGACAGTCATAAAAATTCAATAAGACAAACCAATTTCTAAAATTACCCCGTGCCCCGTTGTAGCCTGAGACAAAGTGGCAGGCGGGTTCTTTTCCACTGTTTTCTCAGAAATCATTAATCAAAAGCCATTCTCAAGTCCAGCAGACTCTGCACTTTTCCCGTACAAAGGGCTGAAATTTATTTTGTACCAACTTGCCACTGATTGACAGAGCCAGGGAGAAAAGTGCAGGTGTCTGCATTTACATCTGACCAACTCGAGAGTCTGACAGAACCATCCGCTGGACTCTGCCCCGGGTGCGCAGCCGGGACAGGGAGGACCTGGCACGTGAGTATCTGCCCGGCAGGTACCTTCAAGGTCTCCTGAAAGTTCGGGTCCACCGTGTTCCTTTGGACTCCAGTCTTGCGTTTTCCCTGGGAGGATCTGTCAGGTAGCAGGTAGGTCTTTACATACCTGGTGGCCAAACACAGGACAGCGTGAGCACACAGCAGGGGAAGGGGCCGCAGGGAGCGTTTGGGAGGAGCGACTCCACACGCCTGCACTTTCTTTACGCTGCTTCCCGCCGGGTTGCGAGTGCGCAGCAAGGGCCTAGTGACTGTGACCATCAGGGAGTAGTGTCAGTGCTGGTGTGGACAGCTTCTAATGCACACAGTCTTTGGCCATGTGTTGGCTACAGAATCCTCTGGAATATTCCTGGGGGCGTGGAGCCTTTCTCATGCCCTACTCCTAGAATGTACATGCCCTCGTCACCTGCCATTTGGTGAAGACCAGAGATTCTCTAGTCTGCCTGGGCGTCGAGGCCGTGAGCCAGCTTCCTTCCTTCCACCTCCACCCATCACCACACCCCGCCTGCAAAAAACACACGTGCCTCACACTGCTTTTTCCTTGTGGGGGCCTCAAAGACTGCACGCCTGCCGAGAAGGGGCCTTCATGGACCCTCCCTGCTGGGTCTGGAGGCCACGCACAGCATGACAGAGGGGCAGATGGCTCCGTCTGCACTTGCCCGGCCCTGAAATCCGAGCTGACCCCTCCACACCGGCCCCCAGACTGCCCTTCATGGCTCCTCCGCCTCCTCCACCACCACCACGAGGCCGAGTCTTAGCCCCACAGGCTAGAAACAGGATCAACTTCCCCAAGTAGAAAATAACCATGACCCTCCCTCTACCTGTGTCCCTCCTGTGGCCTCGGTCTTAGGCTTCTTCCTCCTTTTCAGTTAGGCTTCTTGAAAAAATACTCAAAACTCTCTGTCTCCAGTTCCTCATTGTTCATTTAACTCTTATGTTGTTGATCATTATAGGATCTCACACATGTAAACCAAAGTATATAAAATATACCTGGAGAGCTTGAAGCATTATAATAAAACACACACCCATGTACCTGTCCCCGGTTTAGGAAACAGAACGTTATCAATGACTTCCCTCTCCCATCCTGCCATAGCCAGGCAATAACCACACTGAATTTTATCATTCCCTTGGTTTTATAGTTTCACTACTTTGATGTATCTCCTCAAACAATCTGCTGCTTAGTTTGTCCTGTTTTTGAACTTTTATATAAATGGGATCATTCCATATGCATTCTTTTGTAACTTGCTTTTTTTCACTCAGTATTAATGTTTGAAATCCATCTATGTTGTTGTGCGTAGCTACAGCTCACTCATTTCTAATCCTGCATGTTATTTTTTTTTTTTTTTTTTTGAGACAGAGTC
>RJWJ010024257.1:0-25000 GCA_004363605.1 Indri indri | reverse complement strand
GTCATTTTTGTCATATTCTGTTGGTCGAAGCAGTCATAGGCCTGCTCATATTCAAGGGGGAGGGAGCCTAACCTCCCTCCCCCACCTTGATGGGAGGAGTGTCAAAGATTTGAGGCCATACGTTAAAACTGCCACAGAGATCTTACCACGTTCTCACCAGTCTCAATCTGGAGCGAACCTTGAGTGAAATCTGCCAGCTTCAGCCCAGGACTTATGGTGAACAACGATCTCTCTAGTCTAGCTCACTCTTCACTAATTGAGCTGCTTCAGGGCAGGGCCCGCTGTGTCTATCTTTTTTGAAGCATCAAGCAGATCATCTAGGACGTAATGAGTATAGCAAGTGAGCAAACGAGTGAGTGAACACACAATACACGGAGTAGATGTTTTCTGTGGCTGACTTAGTACAGCTGATTATCTATAGGAAGACTCAAAACTCCTATCTGTGAATGCCAAAGTTTTCTAATCAGCTTCCGTTCATATGCTGCACTGCTAAAAGCTGTGGATTAGAAATAGATTCCAGTGGGGGAGATGACATGGATATGGAGATAGAGGGTATATGGTGTATTAAGGAATAACAGTAATCTGGTTGACTATAGCAGAGAATTTCTGTATTTCCCTAGGGCAATGGGAGAGTAAGGGCCCTGCTGCAGGCCAAGGAGTGTAGGTGTTATTCATTGTTGGAGAGTCATCAAATACTGTTGAGCAGCAGGGTGTGCATAATAGGAGCTATGAACTGGGAAGATTGACCTGGCAGTGACATTCAGGACAGATTGGAGTAGGGCAAATACCAAAAATGGGGTTTGAAATCCAAATACGGGACCAGGACCTGTGCTGAGCTAGAGATTGCAAGGGAGCCAGCAAGGAGCGGGATGTGAGTGATTGTGAGATTAACAGGTGTTGGGGGCGATGTGAGTGGTGACAGGGAAGTGAGCATAGAAGATGATGCAGCAGTCTTGTATTGTAGGGACCATTCTCTATAATTGTGTTGTTAAAGTTTTGAAATGTACAGCAAAGTTGATACACATGTAGAGTCAATACCTATATACCCAACACCTGGATTCTAAAATTAACATTTTCCTGTATTTGCTTTATCACCTGTCTGTCCATTCCTCTATCATCCATCAGTCCTGCAGTCCTCAACCCCTGGGCCACGGCCCGGTACCAGTCTGTGGTCTGTTAGGAAATGGGCCACATATCCTGTACCACACCCCCTCCCCTGGTCCATGGAAAAATTGTCTTCCACAAAACCGGTCCCTGGTGCCAATAATGTGGGGGACCACTACATCAGTCCATCTTGTTTTTGTGATGCACCTCAAAGTCAGTTTCAGACATTAGTGCATTTCCCCTTGAATACTGAAGCATGCGTGCCATTAACTAGACTTCAGTAGTGTTTATATTATTTTTCTTCTGAGGTAAAATTTACATGCAGTGAACTATACAAACCCTAAGTGTATCATTGGATGACTTTTGGCAAAAGCATGCTCTTGTGCAACCCAAACCCCTTTCAAGATTTGGATATTACTAGTATCCTATAAAATTCCTTTATATTCTTCCTTCCCAGCCAGTCTCTGTCCCCGCTCTCTAGATGTAATCGCTATTCAGATGTTTAAGTCATGAATTCATTTTGCCTCTCCTAGAACTTCATATAAAGAGAAGTGTGCAGTACGTACTCTTTGGCTTAAAGTTTCTTTCACTCGGCATGACACTGTTGAGATTCACGCATGTTGCCACACATGTCAGTTCATTCCTTTTTATTGCCAAATGGTGTGCTGTCGTATGGCTGTACCACAAGTTATTTGTCCCACTTCCAGTTTTTGTCGAAAGCTGTTTCCAGTTTTTGGCTATTCTGAATAAAGCTGTTGTGAATCTTCTTGCACAAGTATTTTTTGGTAGACGTATGTTTTAATTTCTCTTGGGTAAATATCTGGGAGTGGAATTGCTGGGTCGTGAGATAGGTCTGTGCTTAGTTTTATAAGACACTGAAAGTGGCTGTTCCATTTTAAATTTCTACAAACAATGTGTAGAATCTGGTTGCTCCACATCCTCAGCAGTGGGATTGTCAATCTTTTTACATTTTAGCCATTCTAAGTGGATACTGGTCTAGCAGTATCCCATTATGGGTGTAATTTGTATTTCCTTAATGATTAAGGATATTAAGTACTTTTTCATGTGCCTGTTGACCATTTGTGTATCTTTCTTTCTGAACCGTTATTCGAATATTTTTCCCATTAAAAAAATCAAATTGTCTTTTTATTATCGAGTGGTAGGAATTCTTTATTTATTCTGAATAGTGATTCTTTGTCATATATGTGATTTGCAAATACTTTTCCTAATTTGTAGCTTACCTATTCATTTTCAAAATAGTGACTTTCTGATAAGCAGAAATTTGAAATTTTGATGAGATCTAATTTATCATTTCGAGGGTAAGGCTATTTTTTTCCATGTCTGAAGAATTTCTACTGGCCCCCAGATTACAAAGACAATCTCTTATGTTTCCATCTAGAAGCTTTATAGCTATAGTTTTTATGCCTAGGTCTGTCATCCATCTCAAATGAATTCTTGTGTGTGGTGTGAAGTAGGGAAAGGCTCTTTGTTACCCTGTGGATGTCCAGTTATTCCAGCCCCATTTGTTGCAAAAACACTTTCCTTTTTGTTAGGTACTGTTTTTATTCTCATTTTGCAGATGGAGAAACTGAGATAGAGCTAGATGAAGCAACTTCAACTGGTAGAGACAGATCCAGAATTTTGAACCCAGGCAGTCTGAATGTGGAGCCCGTATTTTAAACCACTGTGCTATATATATCCCTTCTCATGTGGATGACTGAGGTTTTCGGCTTGGGTGCCAAGCAGAGAAGTCAGGAAGGGAGGTGAGTTCAGTTTGGGATTGAGCTGGGGAGCTCGTGGGATACCTGAGTGGGCACACTGGGGAGAAGATAGAAAAAGGAAGGGAAGAACTTGGAGCAATGAGTAGGGAGGAGGAAGCTGAGAAAGGGAGGAAGGAGGTAGGGACTGCTGAGAGGGGTGTTATTAAGCCTAATCTGGACTTCACTTTTTTATTTAGCATCAGGGGATTGGTTCTCTGTCATAACAACCCTGGTCCAGAAGAGCCAGGAAATAGGCAAGATGCCGTTAGTCCAGGTCTTTTGAATCTAGGTGCTAAGGGTGACATGAGCATGTCATAAAGCCAGAAAAGAGAAATAGATTAAGTAGGGGCATGCAGAGTCAGCAGGCTTTGTGATTAGGGTGCCTGCTCTGTGTCAGACAAACCTGGTTTCAGGTCTTATGCAGGCCCTGCAGCTCACTGTGTGATCTCAGGCAAGTTACTGCATTTCTGTGCCTCATTTTTCCTCATCTGTTAAATAGGGATAACACCAACCTCACTGAGTTCAATTAGACAATGAATTTAAGGCACTTACATAGTATCTGGCACATGCGCTCAATAATGATGTGTTAGTTATTTTAAGATTTAGTATTTTAAGAATGGTCAGGGCCTAGAATATAGCAGGACCTCAGGAAAGCTTGCTGAATGAACAGATGAACTCCAGAGATAGAGCATTCTCCAGTTTAAATTGCATAGCTTGGCAGTTTTAGAACAGATGGCCAGGAAGTTAGAGTAAGAAGTTGGAGTAAGATCCTGAACTGTAAATACTCAAGGTGGCGGAGGAGGCAGCCCAGATGGGTGGCTCTGAGCCAACATGGCCTTAGAGACTTCCTTAGGCGGGGCACTGACTGCTGGCTCAGAATCTGGGCGGAGTCCCCACAAGCCTGGAGCTCTGGAGTGGGCAGGAGGATGGTCCTGCTGAGGATGAGCAGAGAGCTCCCAGACAGTGACTAAGAGGACACACCTACCTGTGGAAATGGTGGCACCTTGTAATGTGTTGTTGCCCAGAGGACTCTCAGAAACCCATGTCTATCTCTGGTTTTGATAAATGTGTCCTGAAAGATCTAGCTGTACTTCTAGAAAGCCCATTTAAATGGAATTTGTAAGATTGACATTTGGGGTCCAGTCCGCTCCCTATAGGGACAGCGAGCAGAGTCAGTCAAATATCTGTTGAGTACCTCCTGGGTATGAGACTACGTGCTGGGTTAGGGTGCTGTTCCTGCCCACCAGGAGCTCACGATCCAGTTGGGGAGATGACACACACACACGGAGGTACGTGGTGAGTGCCAGCTGTAAGTGGCCAAACACATGAAATGGCCAAAGACAGCTCAGGCAGAGCATGTGGATAAATGCCTTCCACATGGGTTGTCAAACTAGTGGTGGACATTCAGGTCCTTTGGCTTCTCCTCCAGCTCCACCACCTTCCACCTTCTGGCAGTAACCAACATTTCAGTGTTCCCCGTGAGGGCGGCACTTTGAAGGTATTAACTCAGTTGCCTCTCATCATGGCCCTCTGAGGGGAGCTCTGTTAGTACCACCGTGTTTCAGACGAGGAATCTGCAGGACAGAGACACCTGCAGGCTTCCACTGGCACAGAGCTGGTGAGCGATGGTGCCAGGTGTGAACCAGCAGTCTCTCCGCACAGCTACTTGATAGGCCCTCAGGCCTGGTATGGCTCATATTTTATGGCACTTCTCTTTTAAATATAGAGCAGGAAGGAGAATTATTGACATTGCTTTCATGATCTCAACGTGCAACCACACAGCGTCCAACCAATTTTTACCTAAGTACGGCCTCCTGTACATTTTTCCCTGGCACTAGTTAAGCTAAAGTATTCTGAATTTCAGAAGAAGAGGCAGCAAAACAGAACTGCTGTGTTTATTGACCATTTCAGGCTGTCTCAGGGCACAGCTTTGAGGATGGGAGCACACTGTGAGTACTTTAACAATCCATGGCAAGGTGACAGCATCTTGGGCTCTGAGACAAGAATTATTCTCAGACAGGGCTTTTATCAATGCCGTAAATTTAACCAGCTGGAATTCTTTTCCATCCTATTCAAGCTCCCAAAGTCAAGAATTTTGCCTTTTATTGGGAAATCTGCATTTCATTGTATAGATAGAACGCTATGTCCTTGGCTCAGTGATCCTCCAGGGAAACTGGGTCTTTTATTTTATTGCAGGTTCTGGGTGTCATAAGGGCTCAAATACCAGCCAGTGTGTTTCAGCACGGGAGGCTGGAGACATAGCAATGCCTGGGTAAAGAGTGTGAGAGGCAGACTGTCCACCCAATGCAACCCAGGCCTGTACATAAGCATGGGGAAGAATCACAAGGCAGGAGAGAGCAAAGCTGGCTGTTCAGTAGCGTGGCTTCCCCCATGCCTCTGGTCTGGAGCCCTGAGTGCCACTGCCCTCTGCAGAGTTGGAGGAGGGGTATTTTAACCAACACACCAGAAGGCATCATCCAAGTCACTGATGCCCTTCAAAATAGTCCTCTTCAGAGATCAAAATGTTTTTGGAATTTTAGTTATAGAATTGTGTTTAAGGCTTAGTAAAGTGCCTTTTTCATACCTTGTGAGGGGGAGTTTTGTTTTTTTGGGTTTTTTGTTTGTTCTTACTGCATCTGAAGATATCAATGAACACATCACTTAAAAATGTATATGTGCGTTACTTTATAGTAATTGTTTCTGTTACCTAGAGGGTAAATTATTGGCAGCAATTTGATGCCCACACCTTACCAAAAGCAGATGATGTGGTCATTTAAACTTTTGTCAATCTAATGGGTAATAAATGCTATCTCATTGTTAGTTTGTTCTTAACCTTTACTGAGGTTGAGCATGTTTTCATGTTTTTTGGCTATCTGCAAGTTGTTTGTTTTTGTCTCTGGCTCATTTTTCTGCTAAACTATTTGCCTTTTTCTTTTTGAGTTATAGAAGCTCTTCATACGACAGCAATATTTGGACAGTCCTTTTAGTGTCTTGTGTTATGACACAGTTTCATCTTTTGAACATGGATATTTGGAAATGGATGGCAAGTGACAGGATTGAGTCAGCAGTGTTATTCGAGTACCCATATGTTTGGAAAAACTTACGCCTGTCATAGACTCAGAGTCTGTATGATGAGGAATAGACCGTGTTGGAGGTATGATTAGGACATGGCATTGACTAGTTGAAAAAGCTGATGAAAACTTGATGCATACAAACCCGAAGCATTTTAACTTAAAACATAATGTTAAACATTTAGTTGCCAAACTTTCACTGTGGGACAGTACCTTTTCTTTGCCCATGGGTCTGCCGACAGGAGTCCGTGCTATCTTTCTTGCTTGCGCTGTGCCTGTAAGGCATGTTCTGCATAGTCCAGTTTGAACCTTTTTAGTATGGAATGGAACTCAGGCACTTTGAAAGCCATCAGAATGCAGAACTCTTCTAGTTTTCATAGTTTTTTCCTCAGTTTTTTATAGTGTTCCATCTAAACCTAATTCAATAGTAATTTTTTAATAATTCATCTATATAATATAGTTTTCACAGAAGCAAATCTTTTATATTCATATTTAGTCACTAAATAATATCTAAATTATATGTAAATTTAGTCGTAAAGTTTTAATAATGCATACAATTAGTATAATTCATTTCGGGGTAAGCCTGCTCACTCTTGGTAAACATAGAGCTCACCGGGAGGGGACAGAGTGTCAGGCAGATTAGACTAGAGAACTGGAGAATAGCCTACTGGCCCTGCGCATTCAGCATGATGTGGCATCAGTTGGTGTCGTGTGCAGGGGGAATGGAAAGTATTGGCTAAAAGGGTAATTCTTGTAGGCAGAGGTTATTTAAAAGGGCTTCTAATCTAGCTAACATTTGTTTGGTAACTGCTATGTGCCAAGTGCTCTAAGTGCTTTGCCTACATTATTTCAAATGTTTATAAGGTTACTTAATCCTTACAACATCCTATGAGGTATAGAAACTGTTATCTCCATTTTATAAATGAGAAAACCGAGAGTGAACTTCTATATTTACTGAAAACACACAGCTAGTCAATGGCACAACCAGGATCTGAAACCAAGTAATTTGATGCAGAGGTTTAGATAGTACTCTAAACTACTACAGAAAAAGCCTCATAGTAAACGCTGGAAAAGATTGATGTAAAATCTATATGTGTACATAAATAGTTAGATATGGGGGTTTCGGAGGATTGTATTGTGACAGGTCAACATTGTATTTTGACTGACGAAAGGGCTATGCCCTTTGACCTCTCCACACAGTATCTTCGAAGGGATGCTTGGTCAGTTTGAGGAGACAGAAGGGTTCTTGGCACACAATAGGTGGCCAGTGCATATTGGTTTAACTTGACATTGGACTCTACAACCAGAATTTCCAACAATTATTTAGAAAGCCCATCAGGAAAGGGTGCATTAGAGATTATGTTGATGTTGTCTGAAGACCTGCATCAAATGCCTGAAAGTTTTGGGGTAAGGCAAAACTGAGCTTTCATATAAAGGAAGGACACATGAATTAGGAAAGGCAGGAGCCTAGACTCAACCAGATGTCATTTATTAACCTACCGCGGTATGGTGTAGAATCTGTCTTGCATTCTGAGGACTCCAATAAAAAAATATACAGCCATCAAAGAACTCATAGAGGTGGATGGGATATATAAGCTTCTCTGGGAGTGTTACAGGTGAAACAGGCAGAGGGCACTCTGGGAGAACCTGACTTAAGACAGGTCACACAGATACAGGTAAGGCTGTTTCAGGCGATCAAGTGGGAAGAAGCTGTTCCAGGTAGCCCAGCAGCAGGTGCAGATCGCAGAAGGTGTGTGGATCATAGGATGTGTGAGGATGTGGCACTAGGTGAGACCAGTGAGTTGGGTAAATGCCACATCACATCATTCTGGAGGATTGGGACTTCATCCCAAAGAGTGTAGAGAACCATGGAAAGACTTTACATAGAAAGTAACATGACCAGATTTGTTTTTTAGAAAGATCCCTTGGCCAGGCACAGTGGCTCATGCCTATAATCCTAGCCCTTTGGGAAGCTGAGGCAGGAGGATTGCTTGAGGCCAGGAGTCTGAGGCTGCGGTGAGCTATGGTGATGCCACTGCACTCTAGCATGGGTGACAGAGTGAGATCCTATCTCAAAAAAAAAAAAAAAAAAAAAAAAAAAAAGAAAGGAAGATCCCTTGGTTGAACTGGAGAATGACTTGGGGGCAGGGTGCCAGGAGGCTAGATTGACCATAGGAGGACTAATTAGGTTGTTGGAATAATTCAAGTGAAAATGAGGCCCTGATAAAATCACTTGTGGAGGTAAGTGTTATAGAGGCTAGGATCAGATTGGAGGTAGGGTGATAAATAATATCATCCTTGCTTGAGCAACAAGAGTGCTGAATTTAGGTCAGGAAGATGGGGTTTTAGTTTTGGCTGTGCCACTAATTAGCCAATGCCTCAGTCTCTCTTTGTGTTATTAAAATAGGGATGATATCCCCTATCCAGCCTATGTCCTAGGATCAAGTGAGGTCATGCGTGTACAGGTGACCTTTAAACAACGTGGAGGTTGGGGTGCTGACACCCATGCAAAATCCAAGTTCAACTTTTGACTCCTCCAAAACTTAACTACTGATAGCCTACTGTTGACCAGAAGCCTTACCAATAACATCAACAGTCCCTTAACACATATTTTGTATGGTATATGTATTCTCACAATAAAGCAAGCTAGAGAAAAGAACACGTTATTAAGAAAATCATAAGGAAGGGAAAATACACTTACAATACTGTACTGTATTTATTGATACCATAAGTTTATGTCATTCATTTACAAGATGAATCGTCTGTCTGAAGTGGTGGGCAACTGCAGCTGCAGACCTCATTCTATGGTACAATTCAACTTTTTTTGTAATATCATTACTTTTCTCTGCTTCCTGGAAGCACTTCAGAATCATTAGTGGCACTTTGTATGGGTCTCATGGTGATAATGAAGGTTTATGGTATTGAACTAAATATAATGAAAATATCAGAGAAATGTGAGAGGTCACTTTTTGCTTTGATACACAGTTTACTGAAGAACTGCTCACAGGATATTTTAAGTGAATACTTGCAACACTTGGGCTCACTGTAATAGCAACAGGAAGTGGCTATACAATTATTATAATAGTACACTATGCACCACAGTTAATTTTATGCAGTTATGATTTAATACTACATCTTTATGTTTGTTTACATTTCTCTAGAACTGTGAATGGCACCATGAATGATCTATGTGTGCATAAGTTTTGATCACTTTTAACTTTTTATAATAGATTTGTGTATATTTTATAGTAGTAAATGATAAAATAAACTATTATCTACATATATTTTGTGTATTCATATCTAATTTTCTCTCTCTCTCTTTTTTTTTTTTTTTTTTTTTTTTTTTTTTTTTTTTTTTTTTTTTTTTTTTTTTTTTTTTTTTTTTTTTTTTTTTTTTTTTTTTTTTTTTTTTTTTTTTTTTTTTTTTTTTTTTTTTTTTTTTTTTTTTTTTGCTATTTCTAGGCTATGTGGTTCGTCTGTGAGTTTTTTCAAATTGTAAATCTCCAAAAAATTTTTTTGGTGTGTTTACTGAAAAAAATCCATGTATAAGTGGACCCACATGGTTCAAACCTATGTTGTTCAAGAGTCAACTATAAAAGCATTTAAAGGAAGCTATTTGAAGCTAGGTTGGCAGGAAGAGCAGTTTCAATATGAGTGAGGAGAAGCATTTTGGTGAAATGAGGCTGCCGTGGTTTAGAGTCCCCTCCAAAACTTATGTTGAAATTGGTCCCCAATGTAGCAGTGTTGAGAGGTGGGGCCTTTAAGAGGTGATCAGGCCGTGAGGGCTCTACCCCCATGAATGGATTAGTGCATTGATGGGTTAATGGATTAATGGATTATCATGGGAGTAGAACTAGTGCTTTATAAGAAGAGGAAGAGAGGCCCGAGCATGGCATGTGAGCACACTCACGCTCAGCCCCCTCCCCATGTGATGCCTTTGCAGAGTCCCCACCAGCAAGAAGGCTCTCACCAGATGCAGCCTCTCAACCTTGGACTTCTCAGTCTCCATAACTGTAAGAAGTAAATTCCATTCTTACTACCCAGTTTCTGGCATTCTGTAACAAGCAAAACAAAATGGACTAAGACAGAGGCCTATGGCTATCTCAGGTTGTCCAGGGAATTACCTAAGAGACAAAAGGAGTGGGTGAAATTTTAGAGTCACATTCCCGGAGAACCAGCTCCAATTTTCCTTTCCTTAGTACTTTGAGGCATCTCTTACTCTGGAGACCTCTCAGTTCTTCCACGTTACGCTCTGCATTTTTCTGCCTATTATACCATCTTCAGGGCCAAGGGCAATACCACAGGATCTGGGCACCATTGCAAGTGATAAAAATAAGCTTGACAAGTAGACAGCTCCTCAGAGCCTTTGCAGCAGCAGCAAAAAACAAAGCAGAACAAGACAAACAAAATAAAAAACCTACCAAGCATCCGGGCACTGAAAAGGACCCAGAGTCCAATACCAGTGGGGACTCAAAAGTCCTTGGTCCCCTGTCTGCATTATGCCTGTAGCTGAGAGTCATTGGGCCATAGGACCCTGAAGTGCACTTGGAGAGTTGACGTGATAAGGGGAAAATGAATATACACAGGCCAGGGTGACAGGCCCAGGGTAGGCTATCAGGCTGGCTTTGCCCTGGGATTGAAAACTTAGGGCCATAGCCCTTGACACACAATTTCTTTATACCAAAGAAGAGGGTACCTCAGATTGCAGTAATGGAATAATATGGGTTTGGGAGCCATATCAGAATTCAACCTCCAGCCTGTGTGACATTTAAGAAATCATTGAACTTCTCTGAACCTGTTTCCTCTATTGAACACTAAGAATAACATTGCCTAGTGTGCATGACTAGCTTTGTGAAGACTAAGTGGGTATGTAAAATGCGTCGTAATGTGTAAAGAAGGTCCCCATTAAATAAGATCTGTTATTATCAATAGATTCCCAATAAATATTTGAATGGGTAATGTAGCTAAATGGAAAACTGGTTGCGTCAGGGTCAACTTGGCAAAAGCAAAAACAAATATAAGTGCATGTACGAACTAACCCCCTTTGGGTTAGTGCAGAGATTAATGTGCCTCATTCAATCTAGTACCCTGCTAAGATCAATGCAGGGGAGATCCCAATGGATACACAGATGCGAGAGAATCAGCACAGATGAGAGAGTCATGGTGGTACGGTACAGAGGACCATGTTCCAACCGAAAGTTAACCTTCCATTTCCATACTCACAGGCAAGGAGGAGTCCCTTTCCAGGTGAAGGGGAAGGAAAGCTACTTAAGTATTGTAGGCTCTTCATTTATTGGTTGCAAACTAAGTTACGTCCCTTTATTTGACCAGTAACTGAATAAGGACATCACAAACACTGGATACTCAGGTGCCCAGACTGCAGCGAACCAAGTTCTGTTCTGGAAAGAGTGGACTTGTAGTTTTGAGATACAATGTATTACAATATTCACTGTTTCCTCTTTTCATCCCACTCTTTCTACCTGGAATTTTTACACTTGAATAAATGGTAAAGATTATGTTAAATTCTTGCCAAAGTCCTTTGTTCTAGTTGGCTTGATCAATGAATAGCTTAAGTATAAAAGAAGGACCCAAATCTCCAGGGCAGGTGGCGGTGGCAGAGAGCAGGATTGGGGTCTGTCTGCCTCGGTAAGCATGCTTGTGTTTTGGGGAGCAAGAGGCTTTAGCAAGGTGACAGTGCTTCTGTGGCTTCAGGTAGAAATGGTTGGCATTCACAAATGATCCCCTCCTCCTTTTTTAAAGTTTCATTTTGGGGTCACGTGCAATTTTGAGAAGGAGGACTAGGTTGCTAATTTACATTTTGTTTACATTTTGAAAACTGCCTCTACTCCAAACTCATGTCTCTGCTGGAGGAAAGGAGAGAGAGAGAGAGAAAAGTGATATAACCAACCTCAGATACAAAGTAACCATCTCTGTGGATCATAAAAAAGAATTGCAAAGTAATACCAGTGCTTTAGAAGGCCAAAGGGGGATTGCTTGAGCCCAGGAATTTGAGACCAGCCTGAGCAACATAGTGAGACCCCATCTCTACAAAAAATAAAAAAAAATTAGCTGAGTGTGGTGGCCTATGCCTGTAGTCCTCCTTACTCAGGAGGCTGAGGCAGGAGCATCACTTAAGCCCAGGAGTTTGAGGCTGCAGTGAGCTATGATTGTGCTATTGCACTCCAGCCTGGGTGACAGAGCAAGACCCTGTCTCTTAAAAAAAAAGAATTGTAAAAAGGTGATCAGGAGCTGGCTTGCTGGCTCTGGGTTTGAGGGACGCAGTGGCTGCAGAAAGTTTGGCTCTTATGAAATACGAAGACAAAAAGTACTCTGCAGGAGTTGAGAAATCAGTCAGGGCTGAAGGGAGCTCTCCAACTCATGAAAGAAGCCTAGGCATGATAGAGGAGGAAGACTGTCAACCTGCTGATTGAGACTGTGATGATCAGAAGTTGTGGGCCAAGGAAAGCAAGGAACAAGCCCATAGCCTTGCTACCAGGAATTGAACCCAGCTGTCTGCTGGTTCTGTGACTGAGTCTGCCATATTCCCAGCCTTCCCATGGGCTTGTAATGCACAACCTACTTCTGGAAGGCCTGGGAAGTCAAGGAGAAATGGGAGTGAGGAGAGGGGTAGGGACAAAATAGCAAAAGTAGGAAGAACAGACACAAAAGGAACTTGCAACTCTAAAATTACAAATAACAAATCAATAAATACAGGTAACAATATCTGCCATAAGAATGGGAAATTATCCCAAACAAAATTAATTTTATAGAATAATCTGAAAAAGACTTTATAATAAGTGAGGATGTGCAAAAATTAAAGAAGGCATAACCTTCATTTAAAAATAAGGAATTATGAAAAGAAGCATAAATACAAGATCAGGTATATATAAAGAAAAAAATGTAGAAGTGAAAAAATGGAGCTATTGAAATAAAGGTGCAATAGATGGGATGCACTGGGGCCTGGGTATCACTGAGGGGTGAGTTAACAGATCGGAAAATAGTACCGAGAAATAGCCTGATGGCACAGAAATACAAAGATGTCAAAAACATGAAAGAACAGTTTAGAGATACAGAAGGTGAATTGACAGGCTTCAATATTCTTTAATAAAAGTTATAGAAAGAGCGAACAGAGGGAATGAAAGAGAAATATTATTTAAATAAATGGCTAATAATTTTCCAGAGTTGAGTAACAATCTGAATTCTCAGGTCAAAAGTATCTCTTAATACTTGGAAGATTAAATAGAAGTTAACCCACAATTAGACATATTATAGTGAAACTGCAGAATAACAGGAGGAAAAAGCAACCTAAAAATCCAAGTTAGAAATACAAGTTATATATAAATAAATGACAGACTGACAGATGTTTAAGCAGCAACAAGAGAGGTAAGAAGACAGATGAATAACATCTTCTGAGTGTTGAACCTAAAATACTATACCTAGGCAAACTATCCCAGTAGAATGAGAGCGAACAAAGACAAGAGTATAAACACACAGACCCTTGCTGAAAGAACTATTAAAGGATATATTTTGGGAATAAAAAATTAAACAATGAGAAAAGATATACAATGTAAGAAGCATTGGTGAACATAGAAATTGATAAAATGTATTTATTTAACTGTTGACTATGCAAAAGATTCATAAGTATGTATCGTTTAAAAACATGAAAATGAAGACTAGGCAGTAATTGCAAGATGGTGTGGGCTATTTGGGGGGAAATATTAAAGCCATATTCAGGATCAGGAAGATGATAATTATAGATTTTGTAAGGAAAACTGTAGTCATCAGTTGTATCATTTGAGTTATGCTGCATAACAAACCACTATTAAACTTAGTGGCTTAAAACAAACACCATCTTATTTAGTTTCCAATTCTTTGGGTTGGAAGATCAGTTTTTTAAATCTGTGCCAGCTCAGCCAGCCTTGACTCTGTCGTGTGTCTATGGTCAGCTGGTGACTGGCTAGATGACCTAGGATAGCCTCACTCATGTGTCTGGAAGCTGACTGTCTCCTGGGATGCCTTACTTCTCCTCCAGATTGCCCCTCACCTTCCAACAGCCTACTTTCGGGCTGTTCGCATGGTAGTCCTGGGTTTCCAAATGCAGCAAGAGAGCAAGCCTCGCTGCGCAAACACTTTTTAAGCTTCTGCTTACGTTATATTTGCTAACGTCTTGTTAGTCCAAGCATGTCACATGGCCAAACCCAGACTCAAGGGGTGGAGAAATAGACTCCCTTGGTGGGAGTCTATTTCTCCACCCCTTGGCGGGAGGAAAAAAATTTGTGGCTGTTTTTGGAATCTACCACAATCTGCTCTTTGGGCACAAATTGTTCATATTTCTTCAACATGCAAAATTTGCTAATCCTCATTCTAGGCTCTCTGTCTCATCCTACTTACAGCATCGGGTTGGAAGTCTGTGGTCTCATGATCTTACTATTAATACATCTGGGTATGAATGAGGCTCTGCAACAGTAGCCCCTTGGGTATGATCCAGAATTGTCTTTTTAGACAATTCACCTGCTCCCTACACCCCCAACATACAATGATAGAACAGGGACAGTATAACTCGAATAGATACTTCCCTTCAAAATAGGAAGAACAGAAGGTACATAGCAGTCACTGGTCTGTAACAAATCTAAAATTCCTCCTGGGCAAATGTTGCCAGGTCCCCCTACTCAAGGGGCAAGGAATGGCCCTCTATTGGGGCTCAGTTCTGCCCCCTGGAGGTGTCTTCCCAGTCTTTCATTCTCCAAGGCCCTCAACTTTGTTCTCTAGTGTCTTGGTTCTCCCCCTTAAAAAGTCTTTCCTTTCCAAAAGAAATGGCCTGTGTTAACCACTGAGTCACTTTTTCATCTGGCTTTCTGTGCATAGATAGTTGAGAGCCCAGAGACCTTTTTGCAGTTTAAGCAGTCTTAGTCCATTCTAGTCCAAGCTGATGGTGCTTTTGCTGGTATAGTTTTCTTTAAAATATTGTGGGCTTTCTATGTAACAGATTATAGTCCAACTCATTCAACTAAAGCTACACCCACAATTGGCTTTTTCTCTGGATTTATTCACAGTGATTTGGGATTAGGCTTCTGTTATGCCCTAAGATTCTTAGAAGAGTTTTTATCTAGCTGGGAAAGTGTGCTAGGCACTTCCTTAAATCCTTCAGAAGCTTTAACAAATGGTCATACAGCCCTGCTCTTGATTTGCTCTTTGTCTTAAGCCTCCTTTTGCTTTGAGTATCTTTTACTCACAGATTATATGAGAGACCAGAGATGAGAGACAGTTTTATTTTTCAATGCAGCAAATCCCGGGCCCTTTGTATTCCATCTAAATTCTGGTTGCAAACTGAACATTTGCTTCTCTAGCTCCTCTTTGTCTTGCCATACTTTATTGTATGCAGTTAAGAGCTCCCAACCTACACTTTCAAAATTCTTTCTGGAGATCTACTTAGCTATAACTGGAAGTTCACTAGGGTCTTTTTTTTCCCCTAAACCTCTCAAGTTACAGCAACCTTTAGTGTTACCAATTATTTTATCTAAACACGAGTTTATACCAGCCTGCTATAGCAATTTCTTCTCAATTTTTCTAGCCTTTGCAAACTGTTTCCTTAGTGCTTTTTGAGCCACTCACTAGAAAAGCCACTATTCCAAAGCCAGTACCACATGTTTTAGGGTTTTGTTATGGCACAATCCTACCCTTGAAACCAATTTCCGTATCAATTAGCTTTTGCTGTTTAACACAATACCCCCAAATTTAGAGATTTAAACCACAGCCATTTTTATGTATATCACAATTCTGTGGGTTGGCTGTGTGGTATTTCAGTTCTGGGCCAGCACAACTTATCTCTTATTAAGTGCAACTAAAGCTATTCTTTCAGGACAATTTATGGCCTTAAATGAATTCATGAAAAATAAGTTGAATATTATTTAAGATTGTGTTTGTGTGTAAAAGATAATCTAAATGACCATGGCTTAAATGACCTAGAGGTTTAATATTTGTCATATAACAAGAAGTTTGGGGTAGTCCAAGGCAGATATGGAGGCTCCATGATGCCATTGGAGTTCCAGGTTTTTCTAACTTTCCCTTCATCTATACTTAGCTTTCATACTCATGCTTGCTGCCTCATGGTTGCAAAATTGCTACTTCACTACCAGTTTTGTATCTGTAGTCCAAGCATGGTGGAGAAAAAGGACAGGTTGTGAAAGAGGCATGTACCTTTAATTAAAGAGCTTTTCTGGCTGCCCAACACAGTAACTTCCACTTATATATCATTGGTTAGAACTGTGTCACATGTCAGTTTCTAGCTGCAAGGGAGCCTGGGAAATTAGTTTGTTTTTTTTGTGTGGCGCATTGCCTTCCCAACCCAGATGGGGTATGCTAGTAAGAAACAAGGGAGAATAAATATTATATAGACAACTATTATTGTCTACTATACATATCCTTCTCAAGAACCTAGAAAAAGACCAAAATAAACTTTTGAAAAAGTAGAAGGAAGGAAACAAAGATAGGGAGACAAATGAAATGAAATAGAAAACAATTTGGAGGATAAAAAAGTGATAAAATAGATAAATCCCTAGCAAAGCTGTTTTTTCCCCCAAAAAGGAGCCACAAATAATATTTTGAATGAAAGGGAAATATAACTACAGGTATGAAAGTGATAATAAAAGTCAAAAGACTGTACTCCAAAAAATTTTATGCCAAAGTTTGGATTTGGAGAAGACATGCATTTTTCTAGGCAAATATAATTTGCCATAACTACTTCAAAAGATACAGAAAACTCCAGTAAAATAGCAATGATCAGAGAGCTTAAAGTGATAATCAAGAGACTTATTCCTCAAAAAACGTCAGGCTTAAATGTTTATCTATGTACTTTATTCAACTTTCAAGAACTAGATAACCCTAATATTGTACAACTGTTTAAGAGAATAGAAAACAAGAAAAGCTATCTACTTTTACAATGATAGTAATACCCAAGCCAGACAAAAAAAATACAAGATAGGAAACTTATGGACCAATCTTATTGATAAACATAGATGCTTATGAAATATTTGCAAATCTATTTCATATACATTCTAAGTAAAGTTTGTGCAAGGAATGTAAACATGATTTGACATCAGAAAATATATTAATGTGATAAACCATGTCAACAGATTAATAATACCTATAATCTATTAGATACAGAAAAAGCATTGGTCAGAATTTAGTACTCATTCATGATTGAGACAAACTTATCAGCAAACTGATAATAGAAGGGAACTTCCTTAACTTGATAAAGAATATCTATTAAAATAGTACAGCAAAAAACTCTCCTCCACAGTAAGATTAGGCTGTCTTTCAATAAATTCATGAAAAAGACAAGAATGCCCTTTATCACTATTTATTTTCAGCATCGTATAGGAGGTTCTAGGACCTCCCTTGGATACCCAAATCGACGAATGCTCAAGTACCTGATTTAAAATGATGTAGTATTTGCATATAACCTACATACATCCATATCCTTTAAATCATCTCTAGATTGCTTATAATACCTAATAAAATGCAAATGCTATGGAAATGGTTGTTATACTGTATTATTTAGTATTTTTTTATTGTGGTATTGCTATTTTGCATTGCATTTTTTTCCAAATATTTTTGATCCACAGCTGGTTGAATCTGTGGATGCAGAACCCACAGATATAGAGGGCCAATATTGTACAGTAAGAGCTTGACACATTCCCTAGATACAATAGCAATATATCAAAATCCTATTCACCCGTAATAACCAATAAAAAAATTAATAGATAAAGAACCCCATTTTTGACAACAAAAGTCTCAATATACCCAGAAGTATACCTAACCAAAAATGTATAAGAATATTTTTGGAGAAAATTACAAGTAATTATCGAAAGGAGAAAAAAGAGATCCTTAATAAATGGAGAAAAAAGCTTTGTTCTGAACTGGAAGATTCATTATAAAGGTGCCAGTTCTCCACAAATTAATTCATAAGTTAAATGCACTTCTATGGATCAGGATGTGGAACAACAGACTCCTACGCTGCTGAAAGGGGTATAAATCAGTACAGCAGCTTTAAGAAACAATCTGGTTACATCCTTTACACCCAGGAATTTCAGTCCTTAATGGAGAATCTTTCTTGTGCACATCAGTAGACATGCATTAAAATATTCATTGCAGCAAAAAAATAGGAAACAGTCTAAGTTTCCGTCAGTAGAAGAATGAATAATAGTGATGTACTCATAGAATGAAATACTATATACAGCAGTAAAAGGAATTATAAGTGTATTTCTTAAGAGATCAATCTCGAAAATAGTGCTGAATGAAAGAAGCAAGTTATAGAAGGATATAAAAAGAAGAGCGTTTAGATGACTTTTAGGGTCTGGAAAACAGCTGTTTGTATTTATATTGTCTTTTTATGTATCCATACAAACATGATAAACAGTAATGGTGCTTCCCTTATGGAGGAAAGGACAGGGAAATGGGAAAAGAGCATTCACCAAGAGCCTCAAAAGTATCTGATGCTCTTTTTGTTAAGGATCTGTTTTGTCTCTTTGATAGAAATCTTTCACTATTAAAAGGTGTTTTATCCTAAATACAGTGAGGTATTTTGGATAGGATCCTGGAATGGAAAAAGGACTTTACAGTTGTTCTTTGGTATACTTGGGGGATTGGTTCCAGGACACCTGTGCATGCCAAATTCTGCATAGACTCAAGGCCTGCAGTTGGCCCTGCAGAACTTGCATATAAGAAAAGTCGGCCCTCTGTATATTTGGGTTTCACATCCCGTGAATACTGTATTTTCAATCCACATTTAGTTGATAAAAATCTGTATGTAAGTGGACCTGTGCAGTTCAAATCTGTGTTGTTCAAGGGTCAATTGTAGTTGAAAAAACTGGTGAAGTCCAAATTGAACTGGATTAGACAGATGTGGTGGCATGTGCCTGTAGTCCCAGCTACTGGGGAGGCTAAGGTGGGAGGATGGCTTGAGCCCAGAAGTTCAATGTTGTAGTGAGCTATGATTGCGCCACTACACTCCAGCTTGGGATGTGGAGCAAGACCCTATCTCTTAAAAAAAAAAAAAAAAAAAAAGATATGCTAGAATTACAAATAAAATCTGGAGTTTAACAAATAGACTGTACCAATGTTAGTTTCTTAGCTTTGACAAATTTACCATGGTAATAGGTTAACATTAGAGAAAACTGGGTGAAGGGTATACAAAGACTCTCTGTATCATTTTTGCAACTTTTCTAAAAATCTAGTTATTACCAAATAAAATGTCTATTTTAAACAGTGTGTAGGAATGGATTTTATTTTTTAAAATGGCTCTCACAGTTATTTCCCCTGCTCCCCACCCTCAGCACTCTCCACCCAGAGCCCTGTCCCTGGGTAGATGTACACGTGACAGGTCCTTATAAATATTTCCTGGGTTAATGCTTCTAGTCTGTGTGTCCTGCACATCTCATCTGTGCTGTTTTAGAACACTCCTAGAGGGCAAAGCCAGTCTCTCTGCAAAGTCTGATTTACTCCAGTTTCATGGAGTAAAATTCTTGGTACTCACCTAAGATTCAGAAATCTTAGGGCTGGACGGGACACTAACAAAGTGCCCTGTCCAGCCCCTCTCCACAGGGAGGTAAGTCACCTCGAGGCCAGGGAGGCTGAGGAACTCAGTGAGCAGAAAGGACTAGAACCCAGAAGTTTTGCTTCCTAGGATTATCTTTGCTCTCACCTCATTATCTCTCATAATAAAGGCAAATGAGGTTGACCATCCTCTTTTATTTGTTTTAAAAACTGGAGGAGAGGCCAGGGGCAGTGGCACGTACCTATAGTCCCAGCTACTCAGGAGGCTGAAGTGGGAGGATCACTTGAGCCCAGGAGTTTGAGGCTCTAATGCACAATGATTGTGCCTGCTCTGCAGCCTGGGCAGCATAGTGAGACCCTGTCTCTAATGAGAAACAAAAACCCAAGGAGAAGAGTTACATATTCGCCCAGAAATAGTGACAGAACACACTGGAGTTGGAGACATCAAGATGAGGTTGGTTGTCCCTTTGCTTTGGACCATTTTAGTATTAAAGACTGCCTACCCCCCAGGGAAGGGAAGTGTGGGCTGGGATGCAGATAAAACTAAGAGTTACAGAATGTGTTCCTGTCTCTCAGTCCTTATCACAACCCTCTGGACAGGTCAATTGCTCCCATCTTACAGATGAGGTAACAAGGCTTTGAAAGGTGAAATGACTTCCCCAAAGTAGTAAAACTAATAGAGGTAGGCCTCTATTATAGGAAGCCAGGGCTGATTCTAAGAACTCATGACTTAAATGCGAATTAAAACCACAGCAAGATACCGTCTTACACCATGGCTATTATTAAAAATTAAAAAGATAACATGTTGATGAGGATGCAGAGAAAAGGGAACTCTTACACATTGTTGGTAGGAATGTAAACTAGTACGAACTCTATGGAAAACAGTATGGAGATTTCTCAAAGAACTAAAAATAGAACTACCATTCAATCTAGCAATCCCACTGCTGGGTATCTACCTAAAGGAAAAAAATCATTATATCAAAAAGATACCTGCACTCGCATATTTATCGCAGCACCATTCACAATAGTAAAGATATGAAATCAACCTAAGTGTCCACCAATGGATGATTGGATAAAGAAAATGTGGTATATATACACAATGGCATACTATTCATCCATTAAAAAGAATGAAATAGTATCTTTTGCAGCAGCATGGATGGAACTGGAGGCTTTTATTTTAAGTGAACTAACTTATACCCAGAAAGACAAATACAACATGTTCTCAGTTACAGGTGGGAGCTAAATAATGTGTTCGTGTGGAATGACGGACAATGGAGACTCAGAGGGGTGAGGGGGTTGGGTAGGGATGGATCATGGGAGGTTGCTTGGTGGGTACCATGAGTGTTGCTTCAGTGACGTATGCACTAAAGGCCCTGACTTCATCACAGTGCAATATATCAGTGTAGCAAAATTGCACTCGTACCCCATGAATATATACAAATAAAATAATAAATGGGGGAAAAAAAAAGAACTCATGACTAAGGAAGACCCCTCTGAAGACAGGGAAGATAAATTCCCTAGAGCCGACTTCCACTCTTGGGATAGCTGTGGCTGGGAGCCATGTAGATTGTGCATCAAGGCAGAACAGCCAGCCTGGGACAGGCTGAGGACAGCTTCGGGGGTGCAGGGGTATCAGGCCTGCCAGGACTACAAGCCACAGCAGATTCTCTCTGGAAAAGAAAAAGTTCTGCAGGTCAGCTCCCTGCTCATTCCCCCCACCCCTCATTCCTCTGTCCCGTCCCAGCTCGGGGGTGCCTATGTGCACTAGCCTTCCTGGACAGGCCTCCCCCAAACCAAGGTCCCCACTTTGCTCTGTTATTAGGTGTGGGAGAGGCTCATGTGACTGAAGAGGACACCTCGGGGCTTGATCGAGATGCGTGTGAGAGTAAATGAAATCACTACACGCATGTGGTTGTTGGCTGAACACAGAGCGTTAGGCGGGGAGGTTTGTGGGAGCCAGGAAGGAGAGTGCCTTTTGAGAGAGGTCTCCCAGGAGAATATGAGATTAGTTGAGGTTCAGTGAGTTCCTTTGTTGCTAACTCAAGAAGCGTATTTGAAGGGATAAGCCCCCTCACTTAGAGCAGAGCATCCTAGCCTTGTCTCCATAGTGACAGTGCTCAAACAGAGGCTTAAAAACCAGAAGCGCCAGGTCGGAGGGATTCCTTTGGAGTTGTGCTTCCCTGGTAGAGGTCCCGGCTATTGTGTGCTGTGGAGGAGACGGACAGGGGGTTTGAAAAGCTTCCCTTCCTTCCTGTCTCTTGCTGTGGGGCTTTTGTTTTGGTTTTTCTCTTTGGACTGATGTGGCCTTTGGAAAGGGGTGCCTCTCTGCAGAAGGAATAGTCTTCATTTAGACCTGTGTTAGAAGTTGGAGGCATCTCTCTTTTTCAGGGCTTTTTCTTTGTTGGGTATGCTGTCAGCTTGCCATTCTGGAACTTAAGAGAGTTCTCTGTAAAGCCAGCCACCTTGGCCCTGTTGCTGTTAGAACTTGAATCTGTTTGCAGCAAGCTACACATATTCTCCTCCTTGTCCTGCTCCCTAGCTTGGATGCCCTCAGGCCTAGCTGTTCCTTCCTACCTCACAGGGAAAGGACGAAAGGGCCTTTACAACCAGCCTAACCTGTGAGATGTGGTTAGTTGGCTTATGTGGCCTCTTTAAACTGTACCCCAATTTGCAAGGACATATTAAGAGACGTGATTGTTTCTTCTAATCTGTCTGACTTCGTTGCTTCCAGTACCTTTGACATTTATTTGCATCTCTGCTTTGACCATCTGGTTTCTAGATTTTGGCTTGCTTTGACCTGTGGTCTGCTGAGACTCAAGCTACTGAATTACTGACAGTGGGTGGTAAAGGGTGTCTAGATTTTATTACTCCTCCTGGTCCCAGGTCCCTGTCTGATGAGCCATGCTCCATACTATCCCAAGACCATACCCTGAGCCCCACCAAGCCATCTGTCTTCAGTATCAGAATGTGTAGGTTCTGTCTGGACAGAGCCAACATGGTGTCTGGCCCAGCAGCAAACTGGGAGCCAGCCAAAGCTGTGTCAGACATAGCCCTGCCTTATGGTGCTTGCAGTATAGTGATAGGTGACACTAGAATATAAGTTCCTCAAAGAAGGGATCTTTGTCTATTTTGCCTTGTTCATTAATGTATCCCCTGTTCTTAGAACAGTGACCAGTATTTAAGTGTTTAATAAAAATGTGTTGAATAACGAAGGAATGGACACAATGTCCACATACAATGTCCATATACGATGTCGAAAGAGAGAAGTACAATAAATAGGGGAATTTCAGAGAGATGAGATAATGGCAGATGAAACCAACAAAAAAGTTGATGTCATTTATTGATATTGACTATATGATTCTTTGGAATTTGTTGAGACTTGCATTATAGCCTCTTACAGTTTAATTTTTTTAAATATTTCCTATGTGCTTGAAAACAATAATGCATATTTTGTAATTATCAGATATAGGGGTCTATATATGTCTGTTAGATCAAGCTTTTTTGCCTATAGTAACAAACTTGGGAGTTTTCACACAAGTAATTGCGAGATTGAATTAAATTGAGCAGAATTGGTCTGATTATGAGCTGTTATATTGGGGATGCGGTTACTGGACCCTCATTTCTAAAACTAATGCCAGGGATATCCTCTATGTCTTTATCTCATTTCTGTTATTGCATAGTGATTCTCCTTCCTGATTGATTACATTAAAGTCTGTTTTGTCCGATATTAATTCAGCTATTCCAATTCTCTTATGGTTAGTTTTTGCCTGACATTTTTTCACTCATTTCTTTCAATACCTTTATGTGTTTTAGGTTCATCTTATGAACAGTATGTAGCTGTAATATATAGATACAGATATAGATATTATAGATGACATATAATATTAATATACATAATCTGTCTTTTAACTGGCAAATTTGATCCATTTATATTTATTGTGATTTCTGATACAGTTGGAGTTGGAGACATAGGAGCGTACAGGGATGGAAGAATTGCTGATGGCCATAATGGGAGATAATCTACCACAACAGTGTACTAGAAGATACCAAATAAATGTCAGTTCTCCTTCCCAACTCCTGTCTTCGGTTTCTGCCTATTGGATATCTGGATGATTTAAGTTGATTTTTTCTGATCAGCTCCTTGAGTGCAAATGTCATATCCTCCTGATGACACTTGCAGCCTCTCAAACCTCTAGCAGACCCTGTGGGTGGTACCTGAAAGAACTGAGATGATTTCAGGAGGGTTAGAGAGAGAGTGGGTGGAAAGAAAATTATGGCCAGGAGGTGTTGATGACTCACTGAAAACATGCGAATGGAAAGGAAGGCTAGAAATAGGGTAGTAGCTGGAAAGAGCAGTAGTTTCTAAATGTGGATATTCTTAAGAGAAGATGTCTGGAGGTAGAGAGGAAGGAACTGACAGAAAAGAAATAGCTGAAGATAGTAATGAGGCAACAACTAAGCTGCCACTTATTAGCCTCTTTACAGTAAGTAGTAGGAAGAGAGGTATACAGAATGAAATGCTTTTTTTTGTTGTTGTTGAGACAGAGTCTCACTCTTTTGCCCGGGCTAGAGTGAGTGCCGTGGCGTCAGCCTAGCTCACAGCAACCTCACAATCCTGGGCTCGAGCAATCCTTCTGCCTCAGCCTCCCGAGTAGCTGGGACTACAGGCATGCGCGACCATGCCCGGCTAATTTTTTTCTATATATTTTTAGTTGTCCAATTAATTTCTTTCTATTTTTAGTAGAGACGGGGTCTTGCTCTTGCTCAGGTTGGTTTTGAACTCCTGAGCTCAAACAATCCGCCCGCCTTGGCCTCCCAGAGTGCTAGGATTACAGGCGTGAGCCACTGCGCCCGGCCCAGAATGAAATGTTTTTATATAGTGTACTGTAGAAATACATATCTTTACTAAATTATTGGTGTAAACCACATAAAGATAAGCAACGTGAGTTTTAAAATGTAGATTAATCTCGTATTTTCTTAATAAACATTAATTAAGCCAACTGTATTTCCTTTTTCTACTCTTTCTTAGCACTAGAAAGAACTTTCAATATTATCAAGTCTATATTCTCATCTAAGGTAGGAGACCCCTGACAGCATCCCTGACAGATAGTTGTCCAGGACCTTTTGAATACTTGCGGTTTTAAGAATCGACCACCTCAAATACGAAGCAGCTGCCTTTGTCCAGAGATCTGATAACATGAAGCCCTGCTTTTATTCAGTAGAAATCTGCCTATGTGTGACTAGCTCTCTCTGGAACAACGTATCATAATTTCATTAATATAATTTCATTACATGTTTGAAGTCTCTACCATATATCTGTCCCTTTGTACCCCATCTTCAAAATCACCTGAGACCTTTCTTATAAGAGGACTTCTGGATCCTCCCAGAAGTTTGTACCTTTTTTAAACAAGGCATCCCAGCTTATGTGCATTCTGATTAAAGCAATTGTCCAGAACCATGAATGGTAATTGAATTTTATCAGATGATTTTTTTTGTATGTAGCAAAATGGC
>RJWJ010024256.1:0-24979 GCA_004363605.1 Indri indri | reverse complement strand
AAAAAAAAAAAAAAGAATCCAGAATTCCAAAACAGTCACATCAGGACAAATTCTGCCAGTGTAATTTTTTCTAGGCGGAAATGTAGATTCCTGATGCTATCTATTCCAGCTTCCCAAAATCCTCCTCTATTAATTGTTTTATTTTAGTAAGAGTTCATGAAGTTTGTATTTTAGATAATCAGAAGACTAAGAATGGGTGCACTAAAATTACGTTTAGGAGTAGTCCATGGCTGGTCACATACTGCTATGCAATGTCTCCAGGACTCCCACTGAAACATTCCGAATGATAGCCTTCTGTGGACATTTAGAAAATTCCCTTAATTCTAAACTCATACTGTAATTTTCTACTAGGTTATCTTTCTAGGTCATGTAAGGGGGGAGAGTTAGAAATATCTTTTTTATTAGAAGAAGAAAAATCATGAGTTCATAGTAATATTTATAATTAAAATTAAAGTTATATTATTTTGCTTTAATATATTTCATTTTCTAGCTATATATATTCTCACATGCTGGTAATATCTGTTTCTAATTACAGTATCATAAATATTTTTCATCTTATAATATACTCTTAAGATTTCAATATAACAGAAATAGTATTACAACCGGTAATAAGATATTTAATGCAGCTTTATTCCTTTGTGGTTCTTTTTACTTTTATAATATATTCCAGTAAGAATAGACAGTCAAAATGCCACAATTTAAAATCAATTGAAGAAATTCTATTGTTAGTGTGGTTATCCCATCAACTTTATGTGTTATCTGTATGTACAGAATCATTTCTTTAATTTTGCTTTCAATATTTAGCTATTGTTTTCTTTCATTCTGGTTTGATGCTATTTTTTAATTGCAGAAATCATTTACATGACTCCAACGCCAAAACAGCAAAACGAAATATTTTCAAAGAAGTCTCAATTTGATCCCTGCCCCCATACAATGAAATGAATGTTTGTGTTCTCCCAAATTTCACATGTTGAACCCTAATTCCAATGTGATGGTATTGGGAGGTGGGGCCCCTAGGAGGTAACTAAGTCAAGAGTGGGGAGCTCTCATGAATAGGATTAATGCCCTTATAAGAAGAGGCCAGAGAGCTTTCTTTTCCTGTGTCTGCCATGTGAAGATGCAATGAGGTGGTGGCACTCTGCAACCTGGAATGGAGCCCTCACCAGAACTTGACCATGGCGGCGTCCTAATCTCAGACTTTCAGCCTCCAGACCTGTTGTTTATAAACCACCCAGTCTACAGTAATTTGTTGTAGTAGCCCAAATCAAGATAACCCTCTACCTTATTTTCTTTAACCCCATGTAGATCTCTGATTTTATTAGCTTTTGCTTTATTTTTTCCAGTGATGTTTTTTAAAAATATAAATGAAATATATCCATATGTAAAGGTATAGGCACCACATGTATTTCGTTCATTTCTTAACTATAAACACTATTTTGCACCTTGCTCTTTTACTTAACAATACGTTTCGGGGATCTCTCCCTAACAATAGGGAGAATCATCTCCCTTCCTAGTCACAGCTATGTAGTATTCTAATTTGTGAATGTCTCAGTCTATCCAATGAGCCCTCTATATTTTAACATTTGGATTGTTTCTAGTCTTCTGCTGTTATAAATAAGACCACAATGAATATCCTTGTATATATTCCATTTTGTAGTTTTGCCTATATGTCTTTGGGATAGATTTCTAAAAACCGGATTGCTAGGTCAAAGAATAAATGTGTATATAATTGTGCTGTGACTTTTTGTTTTTTAATATGACCTCCTAGTCCTTGTCCATCTATGTGTATATTTTACATGATTTCACTCAAATTTATGAGGCTTTACATATTTTGTGTTTACATTTAATAAAAGTGTTTGTTTCCATAACTCTTAATTGTTTTTCATCATTGTATAATAGTTCATCATTAAAGAAAGTTTCAAAATCATTTTTAGCTTCTATTTCTTCTGTTTCTTTCCTTCCTGAGTTACTATTTGTGAAACTGAAGAGAATCAACACTGCTTTTCCCTCTGCTTGGTGTAAGGCACACTGGGAAGTGTGTGTGTGTGTGTGTGTGTTTGTGTATGTGTGTCTGTGTGCGCATATGCATAAAAATGTCTGCATCTCTCTCAGATCACCTAATGCCTATGCATTTCCAATCTTTTGACTTGTACATGAAAAGTTTTGAAAACAATTGGATTTTAGATTAGACCGGGTCATCCTGTGTCATATCCATCAGGTGATGAAGAGGCAGACTTGATCCAAGTCAGACATTTCTGTACAGTTGGCAATTACAGACTGATCATGACCAGGGATTTACTTATGAAAGTAGAAATCCTCTAAAGTCACCCTCCCTTGCCCACATCGCACTATGTCCTTTTCACCTTGCTGAGGGGATGTGCCACGAGTCAAAAGGGAGACTTGCTTCCTGATCGTGAACCTGGTACACCCCAGCCCTTTGGCACTAGCCCTTAGGAGTCTGGGACCTCTTCCTGTGCACGTTGAGTCCTTCTAAACCACATTAGTGCCTGGACTCTGCCTTCTGCTCTCTGAGCTTATCACTGAGTTTGTGTTTAAAATTAAAAAGCAAATTACTGAAAAGTATACATTTAGGCAGTCTAGTTAGTTTGGCATCAGAATCTCTATGCAACTTAAGAGGTGATGTGAATTTTGCCAAATTCTCTCTCTCAGTTTTCTATTTTATATAGCAGGAATCCTAAAATTTAAAAAAAGAATTGTGAGGGTTAACCATAATTTAATATAAAGACTTTCAGCTATAAAACGATAGTTTCTTTAAAAAATTATTTTCCAAATATAATTGTGGTCACTTTGGGATTTTTAATTATATATTTCTTAATCTAGCTCAGAACCACTGTGACTTCTCATGGAAAAAACAGAAATACAATTTGGCTAAAACTAATACGATGACTCAACTACCCACAAAGAGATGAGTTATATGGTACAGATAGTCAGATATCATAGTCCTTAACTGTTTCCATATCAGCAATTTATTTTCACGTAAAAATTTATCGTTTTCTCTTAAAATACATATTATATACAAATAGAGAAGTAAAAATATTTTATTACAATTGCTAGAATCACACTTTCATGGTAAAATAACACAAAATTATTAACACAGTCACAAAAGCCAAGACAAATGTATCTGTTAGATGAAGTGATCCATGAAAATCACGTTAAAGTGGACATGAAAATCACTTAAGATTATTTATAGTGCAATTACCTAAGAGGCTTGAACGGAAAAGGAAACAAAAACGACATCAATGGATGAAAAAAATAAATGACAAAAAGAACACCTGATTTTTTCCCCCCTTAAAGAGATGCTGGGAAGGAGAGGAATCGGAGGCACTTAAAATGTAATATCGTTGTGTGCGATTTTCTTCCAGGACCGAGAGAGCCATACTGTTATCTGGTGAAAAATGAATATGAGACATTTATTGTTGCCGGGGGATTCCCTGGACTGCCCGTGACAGGCTTGGTCTGAGGCTTTGCTTGAAGGTTATGTGAAGACTTTGTCATTCAAAGTCAGCACCACTGACAAGCGGTATCCTCAGTAGGGCTACACCGAGCTCCAGTGGATAAACAAAGGGGCGAGATGTATTAGAAAGTGCATGGAATCCTTCTCCCTCCTTGCTATGACTCATTCAGATTTATGGGGTGTGATTTTGACTCACTCTGGCCAGGGTCACTGATCACGCTGTAAGGAGGCTCATCACCAATAACCACACATCAATCACAGGTGCCAACATAGGCACAAGCCAGCGTAGACATCGCAGGAGAAAACCGGTCATTAAATTATGGTCGTACTCATTTTACACCCCAAACAATAATTCCCTGGTTTGATCGACCACCATTTTCAATGGACCCGGTACTAAATAATTTTTTGGCTGTTTCTAAAAATCAAATTCACCCTCACAGACCAGAGATTTACTGCTCCAGATGATGTTAAGAAAAAATATTATATGGGTTTTAATAGTATTTTCTGAAAAAGGAGTCCCAAAATCATTTCGAAATGCTGGCATCGTCAGAATAAATGAAAGATTTCCCAAGATGATTACTTTGAAATAGACAACTTGAATCTCGGATGTGTATGTATATATTTGCATTAGTAAGTGCTGAAATCTTTATCAAAATAGTAGGTGTTTTACTTTTTACTGCCTCAACTCTTGATTCTGCACTCAACCCTTACAAATAGAATTATTCATCCGTTAATCTTCACCACGTCAGTAAATGGCTACTCTACCAGCTAGTTAGTCCAAACACCTCATAGTCATCACTAATTCCTTTTAATTTTTTTATACCCTGCAATAAGTCTAACAGCTAATCTGACCGGGGCAATGTAGCAGTGTAGATTTTTACAGAAATCTCTCCAGATACATTGTAACTAAATTATAGCTAAAATGTAATATTTTTATTTGTACATATTTATGGGATGCATGAACAATTTTGTTACATGTATATAATGCATAAAGATCAATTCAGGGTTTTTAAAGTATCTATGACCCGAGTACAATACATTTTTGTTAAGTATAGTCACCCTACTCTGTTATCAAAAACTGATTTTATTCCTTCTAAATATGTCTGTACCCTTTAACCCAGTTCTCTTCATCCTCCCCCCTCCTTCCTGCTCGCCACCCACAGTGTCTGAAAATATAAATTTTTAAACTTATATTTAAATTTAAATATGTGGAGCAGTTTAGACAGTTTAGACAGTGGAGCAGATAGAAAGTAAAGCAATTTTTTGTGGGACCATAATGAATACACAGATCCTGAGTATTAAGTTTGCCCTGGGGTAAATGTCTATGCCCACTGGCCTGGAGCTTTCATTCATGCATTCATTCATTTATTACTTATTTAATTTATTTATTTGAGACAGGGTCTTGCTTTGTCACTTAGGCTAGTGTGCAAGTGGCCTCATCACAGCTCACAGCAACCTCAAACTCCTGAGCTCAAGCGATCCTCCTGTCTTATCCTCCCAAGTAGCTGGGACTACAGGCATGTTCCACCACACCTGGCTAATTTTTCTATTTTTCGTAGAGACAGGGTCTCATTCTTGCTCAGGCTGATCTTGAACTCCTGACCTCAAGCGATCTTGGCCTTCCAGAGTGCTAGGATTCTGGGCAAGAACCACTACGCCCAGCCAGAGCTTGCATTTTAAAGGGCCACAAGGACAGTGGAGACAAGTCACATGAGAAGTCAGTGAACAGTGAGAGACTGAACTAGGGATGTGGCCCATGAAATGTCCCATATCCTGTGAGGGCACGGATCTGGGGGAAGGAGGAGAACATAAAGATCTTCTTTAGAATTCCTTACCATGAGTTTATATTCAGAAGGGTTTGGGGTCTGAAATCTTATTTTATGTATGACCCCAAAATAGCAAGCAAAATTTTTTGTAATCACTTCTCAGTATCCTTTGTTGGTTCATCCTCTTCTCCCTGAGCACTTAATATCGCAGAGTGTGAGCACTTCGCTCTTTCTCCCCATTAACTCTTTGGTGCACAGTCACTCTTACATTTATGTCTCCCTCCAGCCTAAACTCCAGATTCTCATGTCTAGCTGCCTCTAGACGTCTCCGCTTGGATGTCTCAGGAGTGTCTCCAACTGAAGATCCGTAACCGAATCTCTCATTTCCTCTCGCTGCCCACCAAACCACCTCCCCCTCCGCTTTCCCCCATCTCGGTTGCTCAGACCAAAACCTTGCAATCATCCTTCACTCCTCGCTTCCTCTCACATCCCACATCCAATCTGGCAGGAAATTCTGTTGGATCTGCCCCCCAAAATATCTACGATCTGAACAGTTCTCCCCACATCCACTACTAGTGTTCCTGCCCTCTTCCCTGGATTATTGCAATGGTCTCCGGAAAGACCCCCGTTTCTGGCCGGGCCTCCCTGTAGTTTATTCGCAGCAAAGTAAGTAGCTGGAGTGATCCACTTAAAATATAAGACAGATTATGTCATTTTTCTGCTTTGCAGTTGCTCCTCATCTCCCTCAGAGGAAAGTAAGGTTCTTGCAGTGGCCCAGAACGAGTGGCTTCTCTGCCCTCGTATCTTACTCTTCACTTCATATATCCCCTCTGCCCACACTATCATGCTTGATGTTTCTGGAACACGTTATAGACATTCGCACTTTAAGACCTTTGCAGTAACTTTTCCCTCTCTCTGGAATGCTCTTGTCCCAGAGCCCTATGTGACTGGCTTCTTCACCTCCAAGCCACCTTCTCAATGACAACTATCCTAACCTCTCTATTTGAAATTCCACCTTGCCCCTCAGTTACATGCCTGACTCTTTTTTTTCCCTTTGCTCTGCTATTCCCATAGTCTATCCTCTTCTAATACACTATATAGTTTAATTATTTATTACATTTATTGTTTATTGTCTGCTTTGCTATGTTAAAAGAAGGTAGGCTCAACTATGGTGGGGATTTTACCGTTTGGTTTGCTGATTTCTCCAAAGCACCAGGATGACGCTTAACAACATATCAAAGGCACTCAGAAAAATCTGATGAAGGAATTAAATGAAGCTAGAATAAGCATCATGCCCAGATAAAAAAAAATGGACAGCAGGAGAAAAAAAAATCATAGGTCATTTTCATTCATAAAAATAGATGTGACAATTCCAAAGAAAATTATACCAATCTAAATTTCCCAGTGTGTAAAAAATTAAGTTAAATTTTGTGTAAAGATCTAAAGTTGTTTCAATACTAAAATGTTTATTAATTTAGGGACTATGTTAGCAACACACTCAATGGGGAGATTTTAAAAGCATTTCTTAAAATATAAAAATGAAAACAAGGATGCCGGTTGTCACCACTTATATGCTACATTTTCCAGCAGTTATTAGTCAGTGATCTAAGAAGAATAAATTAAAATCATAAGGATTGGAAAAGAAGTGGTCAAAGGTCTTTATTAGTAGGTGATAGAATTTTTCCATCAAAATTTATAATTGATCAATTATTAGAATTAATAAGAGAGCTTAGCAATATCAATATATGAAAGTTCAATGTATTAGAAAATGCCATTTACAACAGTAAAAACAACACAAAAAACACCTGGGTATAAGCCTAACAAAGGATGTACAAGACAGTTTTGGTGAAATCTAAGTAAGTGGAGAAATATAACATGTGAATGGTTTGAAATACTCAGTATTGTAAATATGGCAAATCTCTCCAAATTGATGTATGAATACATACATTTCTAGTTACACTCTAATTAAGATAGTTGCTTTTCTTTGTGGAACTTGACAAGATGATGCTAAAATGTATTCAGAAAAGCAAATACGTATTTGAAAGAAAACTAGGAATTTAAACCTGCCATACCAGCCAATAAGACTTATTCCAACGCTCTAGTAATTATGTAATTATAGTAATGTATAGTAATTAGCATTGGGGCAGGGAGTGGCAGAAATGGAATATGACAGCCTAGAAACAGGCCCCCTACATGCCAAAATATGACATCTGGCGGAACCGGCATTGTAGGTCAGTGGGGAAAGGATGGACAATGTAATAAATTGTATTCTGACAATTTTTTATGCACATGGGTAGAAGTAAGTGGATTCTTGCTCCATATCATACATAAAAATCAGTTCTAGACGGCTCAATGATTTAAGTGTTAAACACAAGTTTTTCAAAGGCACTATGCAAGAATAGTTTTATAATCTTGAGAAAAGGGGATGATTCTTAAATAGGATCCCAAAGCACAAATAAAAAAATTAAAACACTGATTAATTTTACTATATTAAAGGTACAAATTTCTAATTATCAAAATACATGATAAACACAATGAAAGCAAAAAACTGGGGTAAGATATTTGCATCTCATATAGCTAATGACTAGGCCCTATAATCTTTACAGAACTCCTAGAAATTAACTAAACAAAGGTGATCAACCTGATAGAACCACGGAACAAAATCACAAACTGGCCTTTCTTGGAAGAGGAAACAACAATAGCTAGCTATCTCTCTGTCTATCTAAAATTGCTAAGTTGCATTAGATCAGTGAATTGCATATTAAAGCCACAGTAAGATGCCATTCCACACCAAATGGGTTGAGAAGAATTTAATAAACCAAAAATGCCTAGTGTTGGTGAAGACACGTTAATAGAACTACAAAAACTCCTGGACATTGTTGAGTGGATTGTAAACTGGCTTAACCATTTTAAGAAACAAGTTGGCATTATCTAGTGAAGTTATAACCTAGCAATTCTGCTTCCAGATGTATACTCTAAGAAATTCTCAAACAAGTGCTCCAAGAGCCATGCATAGCAATGTTCATGTTAAACCATCAAGTCAGAAACTGTGAAAAAGTCTAAGGTTTCATCCTTCTTGCAAGCTAATCAGTTAGCCAGTCAGAGTTTCATAGGTACTGGCAGGAAGACACAAGGTGTCAGGGTTAGAAACAAAATACAGTTTATTATTCACAGCAAAAGCAACAGTCAGAGTAACAGTGTAGCCCCAAATCCCACAGGGTGATGAGGTGAGGGCCAGGTGTTGCCTGTACCAGCAATAACTATGTATTATAGAGAGGAACCCTGAGATAAAGAGACTAATGTTATACAAGGGCTACTGGCAAACCTGCCTATCCTCCCTTCCAGAGAGTGCCATTATCTTATTAGGCTGAGATGTAAGCAAAACTCTCTGGAGAGAGGAGGGAGGCATCTCTGTCTTTATTATCCTGGAATGTCTTTCAGGTGGGAGATGCCTCTATCTTTATTATCTGGGAATGTAAATAAATTAGCTCCAGGGCCGGTCACTGTTTCCATCTTCCCAGGGCTGTTTGCTTATACAAGTATTCCTGAAAAGATAGGGCTGGAACAAATTGGCTGTTAGTGCCCAGATGTTTGGCCATGGGCGAGATTAATGGAGAAATGTATCCCAATAGCTCTTAACAGCATGGTTTGTAATAGCAAAACAAAGCAACACAAAACCCACAAGGCTTACCGACAGAAAACTGGGTAAACATATTGTGGAATATGCAAACAAAGAAATACTATGCAAAAGTTAAAAGTGAAATAAACTACAGCTTTCATCATCATGCATGAATCTTATGTTAAGAAAAAGAGAAATTCACAGGTGTATACATTTATGAGAGTTTAGAAATGGGTAAACTAGTAAACTACTTTGATTACAGTTGTGTGCATAAAAATAAAATCATAAAGGAAAACAAGATAACTATTAACATAAAGTAGTGTTTAACTCAGGATAAAGAGAAAATGTGATCACAGAGGGAGGGGCACACAAGATATTCCAAAGGTGTTAGCAACATCATAATTTTTGAGCTGGGTAGTAGTAGGTATTCCTTTTATTAATACCCCTTAAACTGTATATATACATTATATACAGTATTTTGCATGTGTGATATATTTCACAATAAAAATAACTAAAAATAATTAAAAACCTAGATTATAAATTGGAGAGAGGGAAAAAGAAAAAAACTTCCACATGAGAGAATCCCAGATCCATATTTACTATAGATAAGCATTGCCGATTGAACTTTCTGTGATGACTGAAATGATCTAAAATTCTACAATTTCCTATAATTGTGCATGGTAGCCACTAAGCTGCTGAGCACTTCAAATATAGCTAGTGCAACCGAGGAGCTAAATTTTATTTTTGGAATTTTAAATAATTTAAATTTAAATACCACATATCTAGTGGCGACCATTTTGAACAGAGCAGATGTAAACCGTTGAATTTTAAAATTTCCTTTTAGCTCAAAATAACTGACAACCTGTTTTTCTTTGAATTATCAAAGATGGATTCTCTCTGTTTCTCTTTCTCTCTTTTGGCACCAATCACCTTACTGTTTTTTCCCCTTTAAATAGTTTTAAGATGGAGAAAAGAAAGGAAACAAATATATATATATTCATATAATTGTAATAATAATCATTAAATAATACTAAAAGAGGTAGGGCGGTGAGAAACAACACATGTATGAGGGTTGAATTACTTGCTGCTGGGTTTTGAGCAGAATGAATGAGATTTGCAAGAAAGGTAACTGTTCTAGTGATGTGAAAAGGTGAGACAGAGAGAGCGAGAGAGAGAGAGAGACTGACTGACTGCCTACATGTAAGGTGGAAGTTACAATGTCTTTTATGACCTGGCCTTGGAAGTTACACACTATTACTTCTATCATGGGCCATCTGTAGGCTGGCTGCTACAAGAAGTTATGCCAATACCGGATGCCAAGAATGATGAGAGCCTTAATAAAAGGAATTGCAGTGGAGGAACAAAGTAGAGAATAACTTGATAAACACTTAGGAAATAAAATTAATAGTGACCGGTAAGGTATGGGAAAAGGGAGAATTAGAGACAACCCCAGATTCCTAGTTCGTGTGCCCGAGTAGAAGATGATACCTCAAAATCAGGAGGAAGAGCCAGAGTTGAGTGAATTTTTTTTCTCTTTTTCCTTATCATTTCTATCAATGGCTTTTCTGAACACTTCTTTCTCTCTTTAACCCTCATGATACCCGAAGGACATCCCATTCTTAACTGACAACATAGTTTCCTTTTTCACAGAGAACATTATGCCATCTGATGTTGAATTTCATCAACTTTTAATCTTACCATCTCAAGATACTGTATTTCTTTGGCTCTAAGACTTTTTTTTTTCATCTTCAACATATCTTAATTTGGGATATGTGTTCTAATCAATCATGCTTTAGATTCAATGAAATATGGCTTATTAGTTACTTCATTCTTCCCTCCCACACACACTTTTTCCCCCCTCAGAAGAAGTGGCGTCTTTTTTGTTCTAAACAAGGGCTTGACTATCCACTAGGGCCCTTGTGAGAGTGTGTCTTGGGAGAGTAAAATTTCAACTCCTTTATTTCAGTCTGTCTTCTGAATAGTCCAGGCTTTGGATGTCCCAGATTCACCATGGATCTTGATGGTTTAGATAAAAAGAAGATAGGCAAATATGAGTGAAGTCAAATTGTCATGGTTTCTTTATATTTTTTTCAACCTACTCCTAAGTCCCCAGCAAATCCTGTAATGCTGATACTCCATGCTTCACCCATATACGGTTGTTGGAAGGCATCTCCTTCAGGATAGTGGTGGTTGGGTTTCCATCAAAACACTGGTCTTTTCAAGTGTTGGGTGCTTGCCTGGCAGAAGAGGAGACAGTCCAAAGGAAGCACATTTGATCCCTGACAGCCAGGCCAGATAGCCCAGATCTCCTGCTGTGGTCTTAGCTTGCTGTTTTCTTCTTCTTGGCATGAGGCATCTTTTGTATCCTATTAAAAAAAAAAAAAAAAGTCCCAGCAAGGACACCTTGTTGTCCAGTAAAAGGTAATAGAGCGGTAGCCATGACCTAACCTTAAAAACCACTTTTGGATGGGAAGAAGCATGAATGAGGGGTTTCATCAAATCAAAAAAAAAAAAAAAAAAGTACAGCAAGTTTCTGTAGATCCCCTCACCCTCCGGAACATTAAATATTCCTAGCTGAATAATCTTCTTTTAAAATTAGGAGACAGGCTCTGCAAAAATTGTTATGACTTCTTCTACCAGACACCAAGATCTGAGGTTAAACAAATCTTGTATGCCATGGATTTCTCTGTCAGATTATTTTTTGTAACATGACTTTCCAAAAAATATTTTATGTTTATTTAATTTCCCCTAAGTGAGTATGTGTGATAGTAATACGGATTTTTCTAGCTTACAATGTAAGTTTTTGGGAAAATTATCCCACAGGTCTTTATTACATATTGATACCATCCTTTCCTTGCTCTGTGCAGTGTTTCTTTCACTTCCTTGGCATTTCTAATCTCTTCTTTGGGTTCCTTCCATTCTTTTGATAAAAAATTCCATGTCTCTACACTCTATGAACAAAAGAAAGCCCTTTCCTAAATCCTGCTGCTTGTTTTACAATGACTGAATCCCTCTTTCTCTCTGGTTTCCTAACTTCTCAAAAATGATGTGACACCCACTACCTTCCTTTCTCTTCTTAAACCCTTTACAATCTAGCTTTTGTCTCAGTGGTACCTTGAAACTGCTCTCCAAACTCCTGAGTTCTTAATTGTTAAACCCTTTGGGTTTAACAATAATAATTTTCTCAACAACAATGACTTTCCAACTTTCTACTCCTCTTTTTTTTTTTTTTTTTAATTCTACCAACTCATACCCTCTTTGTGATCTTTCTAAAGTGAAACCTGTCATATCGCTTCCCTTTTCTCCCCCTTGGCCTTGCCATCCAGTATGGACTCTCAATGCGGTTTATAGGATCCACCATTATCTGACTCCTGCTCAGATCTCCAAACTTTTCCTTCCCCACTTACCACCTCAGGCTTCAGTCAAGCTGAACCACCTGTAGTTCCTAGAATATGCCAGGCTTACTTTGCACATGCTTTTCCCCCTTCCTGGAACATTCATTTATGTATTTATTATTCATATTCATATTTATATTATTATTGTTGCATGTGTACCTGTCTCTGTCTCACCCTAGACTATAAGCTCTTAGAAGCAAAGACTATATATCTTTTCAGTGTTGTATCTTCATCACTAAACGCAGTGCCTCTCACTTAGTAGTGGCTCAGTGGATATTTGTTGATTGGCTGTATGCATTACTCATGAATAAATGCAGCATTTGACCCAGTGGGCTACTCAGACTCTCAATGTCCCATTTTCTTTCTTTTCCTGTTGGCCTTAACCCTATTGAATCTCTTTTTCTCTCCTAGTAAATGGTAATAGTCTCTTGGCTTATCTGTTTCAGGGTATTTTCCTTCCACCATCTGGCACCCAGATGCAGAATGCTGTTCATAAGGTATAGCTCTGTTCATGTCACTCCTTTGCTGAGTAATTTGCAGTGACTCCTCACTGCCCATATTGTAAAGGTTAGAGTCCTAATGCACTCCTGGAGAATTTCTGCAGGCAGTGATTATATACTTTCCTGGTTCTCTCTCTCATTAGTCTTGTTCTACTACCATCCACTCCAGTAACCAGACCACATGTCACATGATTTTCTGTTCATGCTGTTCTGCTCCTTTGGAATATACTTCCTCTCCCTCTAATAAAAATTTAGCCATGCTTCAAGACTCAGCTCAATCACTACTCTTCCATAAATACTGTCCTGACTCCCCTGGGGGAACAATACAATTTCCTTCCCTGTGTTCCCAAAGCACTTTGTTTTCATCTTCTTAGGCATTTGTTATATCTTACCTTCTGTTAAGGGTATTTTTGTATTTGCAATTCAATAAGGTGAGAATGGAGCTTATTCATTTTTATATTCTCAAGAGTGCCTTGTCTATATGTGTTCAATAAATGTTTGTTGAATATGTTAATTAAAGATATTAAGACTTAATGTTAAGCTTTAATCATAGCAAGTTATATATTTTACTCTTTATCCAAAAATCTGTAGATGGTGACCACACCCAAAAACCTAGTAGTGGTTTCATTAATGCCTTTTTTTTTTGCCCCCCCCCAAGCATAGGAACTTCTCTAACTTCTGTAAAAGAAAGATTAGCTTAACTGAGCAGGGCATGAAATTCATGCATTCCTTAAAATATCACAATAAATAAGAATTGTGAATGTTAAACATGCTTCCCATGTTCAAAAATTGATTTTAAAATACAGTGGGCTAAAGCATTTAGGAAACCAATGAGGATCATTTAGTCTTTTAGAAATTGTCCTCAGGTATGTCTTCAAACTCTTCATACGCCATAAAATTGGCGAAGGAAAGGGCTACTGTTTCCACTGTATTCTACGATCGTGACCATTTC
This sequence comes from Indri indri, assembly GCA_004363605.1. Classification (NCBI taxonomy): domain Eukaryota; kingdom Metazoa; phylum Chordata; class Mammalia; order Primates; family Indriidae; genus Indri; species Indri indri. The sequence goes on along the minus strand of RJWJ010024256.1, from coordinate 11,272 downwards.
TTTTGGATTCTGTACTCGATAAAATATTTGTTACTTAAATAAACAAGCACCTGTGCTACAGTATAACAACCAAGGGTTCATATTTTCCTTTCCATCTCTTCATTTTGTATATGACCTAGGAAAAGTCATCTCACCTCTTTAGAATGGAGTTAGTTACTTCATTAGTAATATGGAGACACCAATGCCTTATCTGAATGAGGGCAAGGAGGTAGCTTAGATCAGTGGTCCCCAACCTTTCTGGCACCAGGGACTGGTTTCATGGAAGAAAAATTTTCCATGGATCAGGGGCAGGGGAAGGGATGGTTTCAGGATGATTCAAGCACATTACATTTATTGTGCAGGCAAACCTCTCTGCTAATGATAATCTGTATTTGCAGCTGCTCCCTACCACTAGCATCACTGGCTCATCTGCAACCCAGATCATCAGGCATTAGATTCTCACAAGAAGCATGCAACCTAGATCCCTTGCACGTGCAGTTTATAGTAGGGTTCCTGCTCCTATGAGAATCTAATGATACCGCTGATCTGACGAGAGGCGGAGCTCAGGTGGTGATGTGAGTGATGGGGAGCAGCTGTAAATAAAGATGAAGCTTTGCTTGTGTGCCACTCCCCTCTTGCTGTGTGGCCTAGTTCCTAACAGGCCACAGACCGGTACGAGTCTGCGGCCCAGGGGTTGGGGACCTCAGACTGAGATGACCTGAGATACTCTCTTACTCTACTTTTTCACCCCGTTCTGAAGCTCTGTTTTAGTCATGAGTACCATAATCTCTTTTAATGAATTCCTCCAACATTATCAATGACATCATGATCACAAATGCTTTATTGATCATTGATGGTGTGCTCAACATCGTAAGGAGCTTATTAGGAGACTTCAGTCTTTGCCTAACAGAAACAACCTCTAGATAAGGTAGAGAAAGTAGAATACTGTTCAGTAGAGGTTGCAGACAAGGCAGAGATATCCACGCCCTTGCCATGTCTAGGGATGGTCAAACCTCACAAAAGATTAGTCTCTCAGATAAGAAATTTGCTTTAATGAAAAACCCCCAAGGATGGACTCAGGCCAGTCTGGCATCTGCTGCAGAGCACACACATCCTGGAAACCTACTTCAGGTCAGTAGTCAGGAAGCATTTCTTCTGCTAGAATGAACTTCATGTGGAAGTATTCTCAGAAATATGAGCCCAAAGCCACATAGAGTGTCATTACAAGTGACAAAAATTATAATTTCTCATTAGTAGGGTTAATAGGCACATTCCAGAAAGTCCTATTTCAAACTGTGTTTCCCCAGGCATGAATGAAGGGGCTTTTGAAATTTAATCAGGCACGAAAACATTACACACACTGCTCCTGTGATAACTGTGTCCACCTGATAGAAACATTATAAGCAAACCATATTTTAGCGACCTCAACATCTTTTCCTAGAGATCTGTGAAACTCGCAAATGGAGTTTAGCAATCGAATTGACACTTCATGGGTGGCCTCCCTTGCTAACCGCAGACAGTTCATAGACAGCCACATATGATTTGCTTCCTCTCAGGAGGTACTAAATTGTTTGTAGAGATGGCATTGAGATGTGGCAACACTTTTTTCAGGGGCACTGACAGCCACTGTCTCCCGAGTAGATAGGAGACTGACAAACATGGAATTGATAGGGAGTTGAAGCAAAATCTGCCTGGGACATTCCCATTGCAGTTTCTGGCTGATGCTTGGATGGATAGGTGTTTATGTCAAACACCTAATTTTCGCACATTAATTTTGTTAATTTTTTTCTTATTCACTCATAGGTAAGTAGAGTAGGAGAACTAAATAAGCTTCTTCTTATTCCTTTTTTATGGTGATAACACTTAACATGAGACCTACCCTCTCAACAAACTTTTAAGTGCACCATACAGTATTGTTATCTATAGCCACAATAATGTGCAGTGGATCCTTAAGGACTTATTCATCTTGCATAATGGAAATTTTATACCTGTTGAAAAGCAATTCCCCATTTTCCCATCCCTCCAGCCCCTGGCAACCACCATTCTATACTCTCTATTTCTATGAATTTGATTATTACAGATATCTCATATAAGTGGAATCACGCAGTATTTGTTTTTCCACGACTGGCTTGTGTCACCAAGCATAATGTCCTCCACGTTCATCCATGGTGTTGCATATGGCAGAATACCATCCCCCTTTTTAAGGCCAAATAGGATTCCATTGTATGTATAATCCACATTTTCTTTATGTATTCATCAGTTGATAGACATTTAGGTTGTTTCCACATTTTGCCTATTGTGAATAATGCTGAAATGAACGTGGCAGGCAGATATCTCTTTGAGATCCTAATTTCAATTCTTTTGGAATGAAATAGTATTGCTGGATCATATGGTAGGTCTATTTTTAATTTTTTGAAGAGCTTCCATCCTGTTTTCCATAGTGTCTGCACCATTTTGCATTCCCACCAACAGCATACAGGGTTTCAATTTCTCTACATCCTCACCAACACTTGCTATCTTTTGTTTTTTTGATAACAGTCATTCTAACAGGTATGCAGTGATATCTCATTATGGTTTTGATTTGAATTTTCCTGATGATTAGTGATGTTGAGGATGTTTACATATGTCCGTTGGCCATTTGCATGTATTCTCTAGAGAAATGTTTATTCAAGTCCTTTGCCCATTTTTTAATACAGTTATTTTACTATTGTTTTGTAGGAGTCTCTTATGTATTTTGGATATTAACCCCTTATCAGATATATGGTTTATAGATGGCAAATATTTTCTCTCATTCTATAGACTGCCTTTTCACTTGTTCAATTGTTTCATTTGCTGTGAAGAAGCTTTTTAGTTATACATAGTCCCACTTACCTATATTTGGTTTTACTGCTAGTGTTTTTGGCATCATATCCAAGAAGTCAGCGCCAAGATCAAAGTTATAAAACTTTCCCCCTATGTTTCTTCTATGAGTTTTACTGTTTGAGTTCTTATGTTTAAGTCTTTAATCCATATTGAGTTGATTTTGCATCTGGTGTAAGATAAGGTTCCAATTTCATTCTTTTGCATATGGATATCCACTTTTCTCAATGCCATTTTTTGGAAGAGGCTATCCTTTCCTCATCGTGCATTCTTGGCATTTTTGTTAAAGATCAGTTGACTGCACATGCGTGGGTTTATTTCTGGTCTTTTTATTCTATTCCATTGGTCTAATAGGTCTGTTTTCATGCCAATATGATCCTGTTTTAATTACTGTAGCTTTGTAATATGTTTTGAAATGAGGACGTGTAATGTCTTCAGCTTTATTGTTCTTTCTTAGGATTTCTTTGGCTATTCAGGGTCTTTGGTAGTTCCATATGAATTTTAAAATTGTTTTTCTATTTCTATAAAATATGCCATTGGGATTTGATAGGGATTACACTGAATCTGTAGATTGCTTTGGGTAGTCTGGGCATCTTAACAATATTAAGTCTTCCAATCCCAGAACACAGGATGTCTTTCTATTTATTTGTGACTTCTTTAATTTCTTTCATCAATGTTTTGTAGTTTTTAGTGTACAAGTCTTTCACCTCCTGGGTAAAGTTTATTTTTAAGCACTTTATTTTTTGATGCTATTGTACATACGACTGTTTTCTTAATATGTAAATTTGTTTTGATTTCTTTCTGTAATCAGTATCTTTTCTCAGCAGAATTTGCCCTGACCCACAAGAAAATACACTTGGTGGTAAGTGGCCAAAGCAAAATGCCTATTTTCAACATATTAATCTTGAACTCTCTTTAGGAGAATCAGTATTTGTTGAGTATCTACTGAGTGCCAGGCATGGCATTAGGCTCAACATATATTATGTCTCTTGATCTTAGGTTCTCTCAGAAGTAGATATTATTAAAGCCACTTTCCATAAAGAAACACATATTTAGAGAGGTTAAGTAGCTTGCTCAAAATTCACACTTAGAAAGTGATGGGACCAGGATTAAACCCTGGTCTATTTGACTACAAATTTCAAGCTCTTTCCACAAATCCACACTATCCTAAAATTAGAACAGTAGGCCTTGCTTAGTTGGTTCTACCATGTTGTGTACCAGAAACTCCTTCTAATATATGCTAAAAATTATCAGATAAGAGATAACTGAAATTACGTTTAATGTTGTCGGCAGATATCTGTAGAGTCATGATTTTCTGTAATGAAGTGCTGTATTTTAGCAGTCTTGGTAAGCTGCTTAGGAAGTAGAAAAGCGTCCCTCCCTTGGTTGATGGGTATTCAGTAGGTTCATATGCAGAGGATTCTGAGTCTTTTCTATTTGTTCCTTTATCCTTTGATTGTGGAGTTGGACATGACCTTAGAAGTTACAGGTCCAACTACTCATTTGATTAATAAGCAACCCATAGGAAGTTCTAGAAAGGTTAAATGAACTGATTAAGATCACTTGGCATCTAGTGGCAGAGTTAGGAATGACATCTAAGCTTCCTAACTAAACCCCAGGCCTTCTTTTCTTAGTAAAATTCCTACTTTATGAACTAGGACTCAGGTTCTTATCATATAAAGTCAATTTGGCCACTTTTCTTTCATGGACTACTTTCAACAAAACTACCACTTATTCTGCTTTTATCACACGTATAGTGCATATCCTTTGTTACATACTTCAGTCAAGATTCTGCCATGAATTGTATATGTGAGCCATCCATACACATATTGCATTTCTGAACATATGCCTGGCCTCTTTATACTAGAAACTAATTTTTTTTGAGAAATTTCATCTTAATTATCATTTAAATGCTCGCATGGTCATAATATTTATAGATACTCAGTAAACCTGAGTTGATTATGCCATTTGCTTGGTATTCTCTATCAATGCTAATATACATCAAAAGCAATTTTTAACAAGCAAATCATTATTCAGTCATTGTGCCCATTACTTGTGGCCTTATAGGATACCCGTGGGACACAGGAAAATAATACAGAGGTACTAGATTTTACAATTATTAAGATCTTTCTTATGCTTCTGCTAATGGAGCATAAGATTTTTCTATTCAAAGATAAAAAAAAATCCTTATAATCCCAGACAATTATCTTGACAATAAAGCCTAGCTGGGAGGGGGGTGGGGGCGGGGATATATACAAAATGGTAGCCAGAGTGATGAGTCTACTAAGTGGTGGAGTTATACCACGATGTATGGTCTTTGATTCAGACTTTGGAGAATCTATAAAGAAAGAAAATATGGATGTAGCATTCCAGAAGGCACGAACAATCTTGAACTGTTAAGTTCCTTTGAAAAATGAGCTCAGCACAGCCAAGCTGTAGAGTAAAAGCAAGTTGATTTATGTCAAAATAAATTACTGGGTGCCATTTGTGAAGACCCAGAGGAATCCAGTGGTTGAATATTAGTGGGCTTACATCTAATTTTAGGGATCAGGACATTTCTATTCTCTTCACCATTTTTATTGCCATACAAAAGGAAATCAAAATAAGTGCCATTTACTGAGAACTAACTGATGGCTTCCTGAGGCTGCAATGTTTTAATTTGAGAGACAATAAGAAAAGGCCAGATTCTTCTGTTCAATGAAGGGAATCTTTTATAAAAGGCTTATAAAAGCATGAGACAGATTTTTATTTGATAATGAGAAACAAAATGTGTAAAAATCAAATTTGGAAAAAAGACTAAGCAATGGAGGGGTACTAGATGAAATTTCTTTTTTCTAAATAACTCTACAGAAAATTGGCACATTTTGAAATGAGATTTACTTTTTCTATATGGAAAAGCATCAAAACCTTTTGGAAATGACTAGAGTGAGAAACAGAGTACAAAAACTGGCCCCTCTATAGTTTGTAACATTTGCTTCAATTGCTTTTCTTTTCCAGTTTTCTCCTGTCTTTCTACAAGAAAGAACTCTGAGTGAAAAAGTTTCAAGCTATGTAGTTCATAATGAGGAACACATTGCTTTGAAATCTGGATTGTTGGTAGACACTAACTTTATACGTCGTTGTCGTATTATTTTAATTATGGCAACAAAAGTGATTGGAAGTTATAAAGAACTTTTTTCTTAAGCCAATTTTGCACCCAATATTTTTATAAATAAAATTTATAGAAATTTTATAAAGATAAAAAATTTGCATTTGTATTAAATTCCAATTCTACTGTAATAATGTATTTGTAAATTTTTCACCCACAAATTTGATTGTCAAGAAAAACAAAAGAAAATAATTATCTCATGATGTGTAAAGAAAGGTCAAAAAATTTTTACATTTTCTCAGACACCCACTGAAATTAAAGCAAATTAAATAGAGCAACTGACCTTTACTTTTTCTATCCTCCCTTGCAAATATGAAACATCATGGCAATATTATTTCAATAGGTAGTATAAAAAGCTAAGCAGGTAAACAAAGCATGAATTGTAGGTATTCAGCTGATGTCCTTAGACTGTAGCCCTAGACCAGGATCTGAATGTTTGGGGACAAGAAGCCAGGTCTGCTTTGCCTTTCCATCTAATTTTATAGAAAACTAGGACAATGGCAACGTGTCACCACTGAGGGCATGCTGTGAAAGATTTATCTTCCTGTGTTCAAACAAATCATTAGATTTATCTTTTTTGGTATCATAGGTCTTCACTGAGTCAAATAAAGCATATTTTGTTTACTACACTGGAAAGATATAAATGCTAAATACTGTTTAACTTTATTTTATGAGAGTGAATATTATATTCTTCTTTCCAGTGACCTTTTATTGCCTTGTGAATAAAGAAATAATTTGCTAGACAGAAATAGCAGCAAGAGAGTGATGGAATTTATGAGCAGACCAACTCTCCTAAAACCGAGAGATCAACATGATCACTCAGAATGAAAATAGAGAATTTTTCTTTACCCCATCCTCAAAACTTTTTACCAGCTTTATATCGTACAGTAAATAACACAGAAGATTTAAATGGTAGGCAACTCATCAATCTTTTGTAGCAGAGAAATAAAGTCAAAATCAGTGAGAGAGATGATAGTTTGCCAAAGTCTTAACCATTTGCTCCTTTAAAAAATATCAAAAAAGGAAAATAGAAAGATGGGTTTACTTTTCACAAGAGAAAAGCAGCACCGGAAGGAAACAGTACAGCATCAAGGTCAAGACTTGGACCTCAGGATTCTGATAGGAGACTTCATAGTTCTGTGACATTGGGCAGGTCACCTGCTTTCTGAACCTCAGCGTCCTCCTGTTTAAGGTAGAGATCATATCACTTCCTATCCTGGAGTAGTAGTAAGAAAACTAAATGACATGACAGAAGCAAAACGCCTACCACGTTATAAGCACTTGATAAATGTTAGACATTATTATTAAGTTTAGTTAACAGCTGGATTTCCTTACCAGATCCCTGTAAATCACCATTGCATATATTAAAATTGTTGTCGCTTAGCAAAAACTTGCAAAATACAGGCCATCAATTCATTGTGCATGCTCTTTCGTAAGTATTCTGGGCAATTTCTTTCTGAGATTTTCTGTACACTCTATCAGAACCTTATAGTTTGAGAGTAACTTAAAAATCAACTATTCAGGGATTTTGCTGAAGATGTACAAAGCTAAAAAGAATACAGCTACCGCCCTTACAATAAAAAGATGAATAGTCCATGAAATCCTAATCTTTCCTGAATGCATTGGAGAGCTAAAGTCCCAGAGAAAGCCTAAAGCTGGAGGTGGAACAAGATCAGTAGAACAAAACAAAACAAAACAAAACACACTCCAGTAACGCAGCCACTATCCAAAGCACAAAGTATCAGTAGAAGAATTTGAATCCTAGAGTACACTGCAGGTGACCACAGCAAAAACCAAACCCAAATTCAGGTCAAGTCATTGACTCAAACCCCATACTAATAACCTACCAAATTAAGATTTTTGTGTACATTTGCAGGCACAAATACTATTTACTTCAGACACTATTGTCCTATACAAAATGTCTGGCATTCAAACAAGAATAATGTGAAACATAAAAGGCAGTAAAAAAACAACACGATATCAAAGAAATCAACAAAACCAGACTCTGATATGATCCAGATGTTGGATATCACATGGAATTAAAAATAAGTATGATTAATAGTCAAAAAGGTGCACAACATATGTGAATAGATGAGGAGTTTCAGTACAGGGAAGAAAACTATGAGAAAGAATCAAATGGCAATGCAGAAACAAAAAAAAACATGGTAACAGAGATAAGGAATGTCTTTGATGGGTTTATCAGCAGACACGAATTTGACACAGGTAAAAGGCAGGAGACAGCTGACAGTGGTCTTTAAAGTGTTAAAGTCTAAAAAAAAAGGTCAACCCTGATTTCTATACCCAGTGAAAATATCTTTCAATATGGAAGGAAAATAAAGAAGTCTTTAGTCAAATAAAAACTGAGACGTCTTCAGACAAAATTGAGAGATGTCATATGTGCTTCAAGAAATGTTAAGGAATTTCTTCAGGCAAAAGAAATACGATTTCAGACAGAAACTATGTTCTACACACAAAGAAATAAAGAGTGCTGGAAATGGAATGAATGAAGGTATATAAAATTTATTATAGTCTCACATAGATTGCTCAAATAGAAAATTGTCTAAAATAAGCAGTAATGTATTGTATCTTAGCATTCTGTATACTGTGTGCAGTAAACTTTAAAAAATAAAAAACTATATGGCCATTGTAGCACAAAACATGGACATAAGTAATTGGGAGCTTATTTGGAGGTTCCAGCAGGGGAGTACAGCTACTCATATATCCTTGACCGAAGAACGGTCTTCCTCTATTGGGGAAGGTCCTCCTCTTCGACAGAGCGTGTAGCTTCGGGAGGGATGCACTTGGGAGAAAGGTTACACCTGCCTGGAAAGCCAGATCAGCCAAATCAGTCCTGGTGATCACTGGGGTGACAGATGTTGCAGCACGATCACCCCCACGTCTGGACATGAGTCATTGAGACTACATTGCTGTAAGGCCTTTGCATTACATGTGAAATTGTATAATATGATTTGAAGGTAGTCTGTGATTCATTAAATATATATATTATGAACTCTAGAGAAATGACGAATATCTTTTCAGGGAGCTTTAAATAAGCTAATAGTAGAGATAAAAATGGAATCATAAAGTATAATAGGAGCCAGAAAAAGAGGAAGACAGAACAATGAATAGATGAGACAAATAGAAAACTAGAAAAATGGTATATTTTTATTATAAATATCCATAATTGCATTAAATATAAATGGTATAAATATATCAGTAAAGGACAGGTTGTCAGATTAAAAATTAAATGACCCAACTATGTATTATCTATAAGCAACCCCCTATAAATATGAAGATATAGATAGGTAAAAAGAGAAAGGATGGTATAAAACAAACAATTTGAATGATAACCAAAATAAAACTAAAGTGCCTATATTCATCTCAGCTAGAGTTGATTTCATAATAAGGAATATTTTGAGGGATAAAGAATATTATTGAACAATAAAGGGTCAAGGTTCCAAGAAGATACAATGATCCAATATGTATATGCACCTAACAACAATGCTTCAAAATACATGAGCAAAAACTTACAAAATTTATAAGAGAAATAGACAAGGTTACAATTACAATGGAAATTGTATGCTTTTCTCTCAGTAATAAATAAAACAAGTAGTCAAAAGTAAACAAAGATACAAAAAATGTGAATAATACTATGAACCAATTTGGTCTAATTATCACATGTACACAACAGTCCACTCACTAACAGCAGAATAAACATTCCTTTCAAGTGCACATGAAACATTAATTAAGATATTCTGGGCCATGAAAGAAAAAAGCAAAATTTAAGAGAATGGAAATTATGCAAAGTATTTTTAAAAAGCATAATAAAGTAGAAATTGATAACAAAAAGATATCATAAAATCCCCAAATACCTGATTTCAAGACTATCTATAAAGATATAGAAATCAAGACAGTTGCAGCATTGATGAAAAGATAGATGTATAGATCAGTAGAACAGAAAGCGAAGATACAGACACACATGTAAGGTCAGCTGATTTTCAACAAAGGGGAAATAGCAATTCAACGGAGAAAAGATATTTAACGTAATAAATGGTGCTAAAACAACTGGATATCTATACAGAAAAAAGTAAATCTTGGTTTATATTGTGTATCATATACAAAAATTAACTAAAAAAATAGGTCATAAACATACATATAAAATGTTAATTATAAAACTTATAGAAGAAAAGACAGAAAGAAATCTTTGTGACCTTGGGTTTGACCATAATTTCTCAGGTATGATATCAAAACACAATAAAGGAAAAAAATAATTAGTTTTTATCAAACTAAGAACATCTGTTTTTTGAATGTCACTGTTGGGGAGCAAAAAGACAAGCTAAAAACTGGGGAAAAAATGTTTACAGAACACATATCTGACAAAGATCTTTTATCTAACATATAAAAAGAACTCCCAGCATTCAATAATAGGAAAATAATCAGCCCAATTAAAAATGGTCAAAGGCTTTGGGGAAAAAATAAAAAAAACACTTCACCAAAAACATAGGAAGGATAAAATTAGTAAACTGAAAGACATGTCAGTACAAATATACATCTTGAGGCTCAGAAAGAAAGCAGAAAGGAAATAAAATAGAGACATGTGAGGCGTAGTAAAAATTCTTTAAATTGTATAATTGAAGTCCCAGAAAGACAGAAAAGAGAGAATATGAAGTAATATTTAAAGATATAATGGCCAGGTATTTTTCAGAGCTGATTTAAAACATCATCCCACAGATTCAAGCAGCTCCTCAAGCCTCAAGTAGGGCAAACATCAAGAAAACCACACCAAAGAACATCAGTCAAAATGTTGAAAATCAAAGACAGAGAAATCTTAAATAGCCATAGGAAAAAATGGCACATAAACTTTAGAGAACAATTGCAAGAATGAAAGCTGATTTTACCACAAACTATAGATGTCTGAGGACAATAGAATAGTATCTTTATGTTTTTATTTTTTTTATTTAATTAATTAATTTACTTTTTTAGAGACAGGGTCACTATTAATGTTGCCGGGGCTAGAGTGCAGTGGTATCATCATAGCTCGCTTCAACCTCAAACTCTTGGGGCTCAAGTGATCCTCCTGCCTTAGTCTCCCGAGTAGCTAGAACTACAGGTACATGCAACTATGCCCAGCTAATTCTGCTATTTTTGTAGATATGTGGTCTCACTATGTTGTCTAGGTTGGTTTCAAACTCCTGTCCTCAAGTGATCCTCCTGCGTCAGCCTCCCAAAGTGCTGGGATTACAGGTGTGAGCCCTCATGCCCAGCCTAGAATGGTATCTTTAAAAT
>RJWJ010024255.1:0-25013 GCA_004363605.1 Indri indri | reverse complement strand
GGGATTTGGAGTTTGTTAGATGCTTTCAGGGTAGGGGACCCGGAGCTACTGAAACCCAGCCCCAGACTACAGCCATCCCCCAAGTCCCCAGGGCTCCAAGGGAGCAACATGAACAGCAAAGACAAAATCAAGCAAAGCAGCTCTTTCCTTAGCAGCTGAGCCTGGGCCCCAAACTCCACTGCCTGAGCTCTGGCGAGCCAGGCCAGAGCACACGGAGCCCTCTTTTTCTATGAGAGTGAGGCCTGAGCAGCCTCCAGTAAAGGCCAGCCCATCCTGCCCAGCAGTGCCAGGGAGGTAAAACCTCCAGCAAGAAGGCACAGCTCTCCCACCCCTGCCAGCCTGTGGCCTGAATGGGGTGGGGTGGGAGAGGCCGGGCCTGGCCCACCTGTCACCTCCAGGCAGGTGCGGCCCTGCATTCATGGTCTTGGTCTCATGGAAGGGAGAGGCCAAAGACAGCAATACTGTCCCTCTTAGTGTGACCTTTCAATGTCCAGTGGCACCTCTACTAGCCAGCGTGGCCCATGGGAGCTCACAGGCTACTCAGTCAGAGAGTGCCCCTGCTCGCAGTCAGGGTCAGGGAGAATGGAATGTAGAGCACCTCTCAGATGTGGACACTTTTCTTCCCAAGGTTTTCCCCTTCCCCTCTCCCTTTGTTTGCTGGTGTCGGGGGAGGGCGGACCTGGAGTGAATGAGGCCAAGCCTGGGTGGGGCGAGGCTGGGAGGGTGGGGAAAAGACCACTTGGGTGCAAAGGAGAAATCTGTGGCTATGGGCAGCTTCTCCCCTGCTCTGGCCTGGTGACCTGGTGGTGGCTTTCCTTGGTTGAACCTGTTAGGGTCCTGACCCATGCCTGCTCAGAGGGCCACCACCCCTCCTACCAGCATGGCTCCCTGGCTCCCCTCCTGCTCCCCAGCCCTCCCCACTCCCCCTGGGGTACCTCTCTCTGCCTTCTACTCTCAGATCTGGCTCAGGGCATGGGGACCTCCGGCTTGTGTATTCCTTTGCTTGGAGATTCAGTTTTTGTCCTCTTTACCCTGAGACTCATGCAGGTGTGGTCCCCCCACCTGCTTGCCTCCTTCTGAATCCTAGGTGGCCCTTTGAAGAATTGGGGGCGGCTTGGGGGCGACCCTAGCTGGGCATGGCCAGCCCTCGGTTCTTCTGGAATTCCAAGTGTACTCCCTCTCATCCTTCCGGATTGGCCTCCGGATCAGGTGTCTCCCTTCGACATCGAGCCTTCCAGTGGCCACCTTCACCCTCTGGGGGAGTGCAGAGTGGACGTCACCCTGGAGGCCTTGCACTGCCAGCGCCTGCAGACAGTCCTGGAGCTGCAGGTGGAAAACGGGGCCTGGAGGTAAGGGCAGTGGGAAGAGCCTTTGCAACAGACTTTACGCACAGTCATGGTGGATTTCTTTATGTCATGTGTAATTATATATTTATCTAAAGCTATTTCTAGATTTAAAGCTATTGATACATGTTTATTCTATAAAATTAGAAAATTACAGGAAAGAAAATTAAGATGACTCATAATCCATTATCTAGAGATAATATACTGGTAATATTATGGGGTATATCTTTCGAAAGCGTGTATACTACAGGGAGGTAAATTAGTACAACCACTTTAGAAAACACTTTAGTGTTACCTAGTATTTGCCCTTTTAAATATACTCCCAGAGAAACTGTTATGCATGTGCAGTGGGAGATGTGTGCTTATGTAGAAATACTCAGAGCTAGAATGTTCCTAACAATGAAAACTAGAAACAACAAATGTTTATCAACAGGAGAATGGACACAAAAAATCGGGGGCATATTTAAATGAGCAAATGCCATTATGTCCTGGGAGGAACACACTAGAGGTTTCAAGGGTGTTAGTAATATTTCTTCTCTTTCTTCTCCCTTCCCCCTCACCTCTCCCCTCCCCTCCCCTCCCCCTCACCCCTCCCTCTTTCCATCCCTCTCTCTGTCTTTGTTTATTTCCAGTGGAAAACTTCTCACACATATAAAAATACAATAGTATAATAGGCCCCCATGTACTTATCACCTACCTTCAATAATCATCGACTCACTGCAAATATTGTTTCATCCCTGTCCCCACTTCCCAAGTTATTCTGAAGCAAAATATTCTCTTAAGCTGGCTGATGGTTATATTTTGTTTCTGAAGCTGGGTTGGGGTGGTACATAGGTGTTCTTTTTATTATTATTCTTTAAACTGTATATATATCTAAGCTGTATGTGTGTTTTATACTCATTTTTGCATGTATTTTGTGTTTCATTGTAAACATTTAAATGCACATGTCAAATCTTTATGGATGCTCTTAAATTATCCTCCAAAAAGACTATGTCATTTTATACTTCCACCTACAGTGTATGAGACTACCCATTACCCCACACTCTCACAATGACAAATGTTACCTGACTTTTTGAACTTGACCATCTTATGGTCACTCGAATGTACTTTTCCACGATGGCCAGCATGGGTTTAGATGTGAGTCTTCTCACTGGTCCTGCAGGGCACTTTGGCCTTAAATATGAAGGCTAAGTCTGCCTTCGGCTCAGGGAAAATGCCTTCTTTTAAGTCTTTGCTTATTTCCTTTCCTTTTCTGTCTCTGTTCTTGCTTCCGAAAGGACCTTGCATTATTCAGAATGTTTATGGTTGCAGATGACACAGACATAACCAAGTTAGGCAAAAAGGAGAAAGTGTTTGGCTTGTGTGACTGGGCATTCCTGCCCTGCTGAATCCAAGGGCTCACATCTTTTCCTTTGTCTGGCCTTCTGCTTTCTCTCATTCTCCTCCCTCCTTCCCTCTTCCCCACCTCCATCCCAGCCGCAAGCCTCAACTCTGCTTCTCTTTCTTTGTTGGCCTTTCTCTCCCCTGTTGGCAAGGGCTCTTAGCCACTCTGCCCTGGGGAAGGGCCACTCAGAGCTCGCGGCTCCCACACTCCCAGCTTAACAACCTCAGAGAAAAGTGAAACTGGCTCTCTCTAGAGAGAGCCCCGATTGGTCTTCTTTGGCTCACGTGCCCACCCCTTCTCCTGGTGGGGGCACAAGGGGAAGATCTGTCTCCAGAAGAAGTGGGAGAGCTTGCTGGGCAGTGACAACAATAGCTACCACAGTCCACCGCAGACCTGCCAGGTCTACACTGTGTCTCTCATATTTTCCCATTTCTCAATGTTTTTCTTCCTCATTCAGGGAAGTTGCCCTGGCCCTGCAGCTCAATAATTCTGTCTTCGGTGGTATGTCCTTCTTTTGGCAATCATGTTTTTAAATTTCAAGCTCTTCTGGTTTTGGGTAGTTCCTTTTTATAGTAATCTTTTATTGTCTTATAGGTGCAATAGCCTCTCCAATTTCCCCAGGGAAACTAATTTCTGTTTTCTTGGATTTTGGTTTGGAGTTCTCTTCCTTCACTTTATAGATTTTCTTCTGCTTCTAGTAATCCTTGGCTGTCTATTCCTAGTTTTGAATGGAGGAGGAAGTTGATTTGCATAAGGAGCTGGCGGTATAAGTTTCCTCCAAGTGGGGGTAGGTGTGGAGAGCATCCCTATTCCAAAGAGTGAAGTGTATGTGAGTCACCACCCTCAGAGCACACAGCCCAAATTCCATGAGAGGAAGGGTCTTTGGGGAAAACAGCCCTAAATGCCAAGGGAAACCCGCACTGGCCAGCTACACAAAGCAATTCATTCCTTCGCTCATAAATGGAAAGTGAAAGCCCCAGGCCCAATGATACAGGCTCTGCCCTGGCCATTCTCCAACCCAAGAGAGTAGAGGCAAACACTGGGGCAATCCAGTCTCCCATGTGCTGCCCTGAGCTCTGGGGCTGGGACCCTGAACTCAAAGCCCAGACCAATATCCCGGAGTGTTTCCCCAATGGTTTTTTTCTAGAAGTTTCATAGTTTCAAGTCTTAGAGTCAAGTCTTTAATCCATTTTGAGTTGATTTTTGTGTATGGTAAAAGATAGGGGTCTAGTTTCATTCTTCTGCATATAGTTCTCCAATTTTTCCAATACCAATTACTGAAAAGACTGTCCTTTCCTCATGATATGTTCTTAGTGTCTTTGTTGGTTGTAAATGCATGGAATTATATCTGGGTTCTCTATTCTGGTCTATTGATCTATGTATCTGTTTTTATGCTAGTACCATGCTGTTTTGGTTACTATAGCTTTATAGTATGCTTTGAAGTCAGGTAGTGTGATGCCTCCAGCTTTGTTCTTTTTGCTCCAGATTGCCTTGGCTATTTGGGGTCTCTTGTGGTTTCATATATACTTTAGAATTTTTTTTTCTGTGAAGAATTTCATTGGTATTTTGATAGGATTTGCATCAAATCTGTATCGCTTTGGGTAATATTGTCATTTTAACAATATTAATTTTTCTAATCCATGAGCATTGAATACCTCTATTCTCTTTGTGTCCTCTTCTGTTTCTTTCATCAGAGTTTTATAGTTCTCCTAATATAAATCTTTCACTTATTTGACTAGATTGATTCTTAGGTATTTTATATTTTTTGTAGCTATTGTAAATGAGATTGCTTTCTTGATTTCTTTTTCAGATTGTTTGCTGTCAGCATATATAAATACTACTGATTTTTTTTATGTTGATTTTGTATCCTGCATCTTTACTGAATTTGTTTATCAGTACTAACAGTTTTTTGGTGGTGTCTTTAGGTTTTTCTAGGTATAAGATCATGTCATCTGCAAATAAGCCTAATTTGACCTCTTCCTTTCCAGTTTGGATGCCCTCTATTTCTTTCTTTTACCTGACTGTTCTGGCCAGGGCTTCCAGTAGTATATTGAATAATAATGGTGAAAGGGGCATCCTCATCTTGTTCCAGTCTTTAGAGGAAAGACTTTCAATTTTTCCCCATTCAGTTCAATGTTAGTTGTGGGTTGTCCTATATGGCCTTTATTATTTTGGTATATGTTCCTTCTATACTCATTTTGATGATGGTTTTTATCATAAAGGGATGTTGAATTTTATCAAATGCTTTTTGACATCTATTTAAATAATCATTTGGTTTTTGTTCTTGATTCTGTTAATGTGAATATATCGTTTATTGATTTGCATATGCTGAACCATCCTTGCATCCCTGAGATAAATCCTACTTGATCCTGGTGAATGATCTTTTTAATGAGCTGTTAAATTTGCTTTGCTAGTATTTTGTCGAGGAGTTTTACATCTATGTTCATCAGTGATACTGGCCTGTAGTTTCCTTTTTTGTTGTGCGTTTGTCTTGTTTTCGTATCAGGGTAATGCTGGCCTTATAGAATGAGTTTGGAAGTATTCCCTCCTCTTCAATTTTTTTGGAGAGTTTTAGGAGGATTGGTATTAGTTCTTCTTTACGTGTTTGGTAGAATTCAGCAGTGACTCCATCAGGTCCCAGGCTTTTCTTTGATGGGAGACTGTTTATTATGGCTTCCATCTCATTACTTGTTATTGGTTTGTTGAGATTTTCTATTTTTTCATGGTTCAATCTTGGTAGGTTATATGTATCTAGAAATTTATCCATTTCCTCTAGGTTTTCCAATTTTTAAGCATATAATTATTCAGAATAGTGTCTAATGATTTGTTTTATTTCCGAGGTCTCAGTTTCTATGTCTTCTTTTTTGTTTCTGGTTTTATTTACAGGGGTCATCTGTCTTTTTTTCTTAGTTAGTCTAGCTAAAGCTATGTTGATTTTCTTTACCTTTTCAAAGAACCAATTTTTTATGTTGCTGATCTTTTGTATTTTTTGGTCTCAATTTTATTTATTTCTGCTCTGATATTTATGATTTCTTTCCTTCTAATTTAAGATTTGGTTTGTTCTTGCTTTTTTAGTTCCTTGAAGTGCATTGTTAAGTTGTTTATTTGAAGTCTTTCTACTTTTTTGATATAGGAATTTATTACTATAAATTTTCCTGTTAGTATTGCTTTTACTGTATCCCATAGATTTTGGTAAGTTGTATTTATTTGCATTTTCATTTGTTTCAAAAAATTTTTAAATTTCTTTTTTAATTTCTTCATTGATCCATTGGTCATTCAGGAGCATGTTGTTTAATTTCCATGTGTTTGTGTATTTTCTGAGGTCCCACTTGTTACTGATTTCTGGTTTTATTCCACATGATCAGAAAAGATACTTGATATGATTTTTGTGTTTCTGAATTTGTACAGACTTGTTTTGTGGCCTAAGATATGGTCTATTCTGGAGAATATTCCATGTGCCAATGAAAAGAATGTGTATTCTGCAGTAGTTGGGTGAAATGTTCTGTGAATGTCAATTAGGCCTATTAGATCTAGTGTGTGGTTTAACTTTGCTGTTTCTTTGTTAATTTTCTGTTTGGGTGATCTGTCCATTACCAAGAGTGGGGTGTTAAATTCTCCTACTATTATTGTATTGCAGTCTGTCTCTTCCTTTAGATCTATTAATGTTTGCTTTTTGTACTTGGGAGCTCTGGTTTTAGGTGCATAGATATTTATAATCATTATATCTTCTTGCTGAATTGACTGCTTTATCATTACATAGTGACCCTACCCTTATTTACAGTCACTTTATCTGATATAAGTATAGCTACTCCTGTACTTTTTTGGTTTCCAGTTGCATAGAATAACTTTTTTACACCTTCACTTTCAGTCTATCTGTTTTTAATAGGTGAAGTGGGTTTCTTGAAGGAAACATATGGTTGGGTCCAGTCAGCCACTCTATTCCTTTTAATTGGAGAATTGAGACCATTTACATTCAGTTTATTATTGATAAGTAGGGAATTATTACTACCATTTTGTTGCTTGTTTTCTAGTTGTTTTGAGACTCTTCTCTTCCTTTCTTACTGTCTTCCTTTGTGGTTAAATGATTATCTCTAGTTGTATATTTTAATTTGTTCCTTTTTATTTTTAGTGAATCTGTTATAGGTTTTTGTGCTGTGGTTACCATGAGGCTTATGAAAAACCATCTTATAGGTATAACAAGTTATTTTAAAGAGATGACAACTTACCTTAGATCACAAATAAAAGAATAGAAGCAAAAGCAAAAAAAGAGACAAAAATTCTACACTTTATCTCCACCCCCCATGTTATCACTTTTAGTTGTCTCACATTACTTAGTTTTATTTACCTATCTCTTAACAGGTTGCTGTAGCTATTATTGTGTTGGTAGATTTGTCTTTTGGGCTTCTTACTAGAGTTTGTGAGTGGATTGCACACCACAAATGCAGTATTAGAGTATTCTGGGTTTGTCCTTGTACTTAATTTTACCAATGAGTTTTATACCTTGAAAAGTTTTCTTTTGTAGGTTAGTGTTTTTTTCTTTCATATCGAAGGAATCCCTTTAGCATTTCTTGTGAGTTTATTATGTGTCTTGGAATAGTCTTTTGGAGCTTGAATGTGTTTGATTTTAAGACCTTCCTGTACCTGGATATTTATATCTTTCTCAAGTTTTAGAAAGATTTCTGTAATTATTTCTTTGAATAACCTTTGTACCCCTTGCTTTTGCTCAGCTCCCTCTTGAACATCAAAAATTCTTAAATTTGGCCTTCTGAGCCAAATTTCTTTTTTCTCCTCTATATATTCTGAAATAGCTGGTCTTTGAGCTCACTAATTCTTCCCTCTGTTTGGTTCATTCTGCTCTCGAGAGCCTCTAAAGAGTTCCTCAGTTCAGCAAATGTATTTCTCAGTTCCAAGATTCCTGTTTGATTTTTTTTTTTATTATTATTTCAATCTCCTTGTTAAATTTCTGTGACAACTTTCGGAATTCCTTTTCTGTGTTATCTTTGAGATTATTGAGTTTCCCTAAAACTGCTATTTTGAATTCTTGGTCAGAGAGCTCACAAATCGCCATCTCATTAGGGTCAGTCACCGGATTTTTACTTTGTCGTTTTGAGGAGGTCATGGTTCCCTGTTTTCTGTAGTTTCTTGAGGGTATGCATTGCAGGATTAACTATTCCAGTTTTCTCTGTCTGGTTTGTTTTGTTTTTTACTGAATATGTATGCTCAGCAAATCTTCACTGCTAGGTCACTGCCTCCTTTTCAGCTCTTCATGGTGTCTTAAGCCCAGGTTTGTCTCAGCTCTGGTAAATGGCCAGAGCACTGACCGTCCCAATGGATTCCGAAGGTATTATCCTGTCCTGACAGTGTGGGAAGGTCGGCTAGGGCTTTATGCCCAGGGGACTGAGGAACATACCTGCTGCTGAAGAGCCACTGATTTGGCATCTCCTTTGGCCAAGTTATAGAGCAGAGTTTTGGGGACTGGGACTGGTAGTCCTGCCTCCCCAATTTGTCTCAGCCTGTCTTCAGGGATATTTCTTCCTTCAGGCAGATGCTACCCATGGGTTAAGGCAAGGACAGGTCTCCTGCCAGGGAATCCAAGAAGGTGGGGAAGCTGGTTGACAATTTCAATTTCACTTTGAACTGTGTCATTCTTACACTTGCACTCTGATTTGTTGATAGTTTAGATCTCAGCACTGTATAATTGTTTTTGATTTTATTGGGAGCGGGGAGTGAAGCCAGCTTGCTTCTACCATTGTGGAACTAGAAATCTCTTGTGATTTCTTTTTTTTTTCTTTTTTTTTCCTTTTCTTTCTTTCTGTCTTTCTTTTTTTTGCAACAGGGTCTCACGCTGTCACCTGGGCTAGAGTAGTGGTGTCATCATAGCTCACTGCAACCTCAAACTCCTGGGCTCAAGTGATCCTCCTGCCTCAGCCTCCCGAGTAGCTGGGACTAAAGGCACATGCCACCACACATGGCTAATTTTTCTATTTTTTGTAGAGATGGGGGTCTCGCTCTTGCTCAGGTTGGTCTCGAACTTCTGGCCTCAAGTAATCCTCCTGTCTTGGCCTTCCAAAGTGCTAGGATTAGAGGTGTGAGCCACTGCGCCCAGCTCTTGTAATTTCTTATTTGACTCATTGTTTATTTATGAATGTGTTGTTTAGTTTGCACATATTTTTGTTTCCCAAATGTCTTTCTGTTGTTTATTTCCAATTTGATCCTATTGTTGCTGGAGAACATATTTTGTATCATTACAGTCCTTTTAAACTTATTGAGCCTTGTTTTTGGGCTATCTTATGGCCTGTTCTGGAGAATGTTCCCTGTACACGTAAGAAAAGTATATATTCTGCTTTCAGTAGAGTGCGTATATATGTATCTGTTAGGTATGGTTGGCTTATAGTGTTGCTTATATCTCCTATTTCAGTGTTCATCTCTAGTTGTTCTGTCTGTTATTAAAAGTGGGGATATTGAAATCTCCAACCATTATTGTTAAGTTGTCAATTTCTTCCCTTCAGTTCTGTCAGTTTTTGCTTCATGTATTTTTGGGCTCTGCTGTTAGATACATATATGTTTATAATTGTAATGTCTTTCTAATTAACCATTTTATGATTATAAAATATTCTTCCTTGTCTTTAGTAACAATTTTTTTGTTTTAAAGTCTTGTCTCACATTAATATAGCTGCCATAGCTCTCTTTTGGATACCATTTGCATACTATGTATTTTCCCATCCTTTTTCTTTTAAACCATATGTGCCTTTGAATCCACTGTATCTCTTGTTGACAGCATATATTTGAATCATTCTTTAAAAATCCATTTTGCCAATCTCTACCTTTTGATTGGATTGTTTAATCCATTTATATTTCACATAATTACTGATAAAGTGAATTTACATCTCCCATTTTGCTATTTGTTTTCTGTATGTCTTTTGTCTTTTTGTTCCTGCATTCCTCCATTATTTATGCCTTCTGTGTTTGGTTAGATATTTTCTATTATACCATTTTAATATCCATGTTTCTTTTACCTTGGTTCTGTTCTGTTCTTTTTTTTTTTTTTGAGACAGAAAACTGCACTGTATTCCACCTATCGCTTTAGGTAGAGTGCAGTGGCATCATCACGGCTCACTGCAACTTCAAACTCCTGGGCTCAAGTGATCCTCCTGCTTCAGCTTCCTGAGTAGCTGGGACTACAGACACCCAGCTCATTTTTTCTGTTTTTAGTAGAGACACAGGTCTTGCCCTTGCTTAGGCTGATCTCAAACTCCTGAGCTCAAGCAATCCTCCCGACTTGGCCTCCCAGGGTGCTGGGATTACAGGTGTGAGCCACCATACCCAGTCTTTTGTCATTCTCTTAATGGTTGCCCAGGACATTATAGGTAGTATCATAATTTTAAAGGCCGGGTGCAGTGGCTCATGCCTTTAATCCTAGCACTTCGGGAGGCTGAAGTGGGAGGATTGCTTCAAGCCAGGAGTTTAAGATCATCGTGGGCAACATAGCAAGACCCTATCTCTATAAAAAATTCTAAAATTAGTTTGGCATGGTGGTGGATGCCTGAAGTCCTAGGTACTCAGGAGGCTGAGGCAGGAGGATTGCTTGAGTGTAGGAGTTTAAGGCTGCAGTGAGCTATGATTGTGCCACTGCACTCTAGCCTGGGCAACAGAACAAGACCCAGTCCCTAAAAAAAGAAAAAAACCTAGTTTGTATTAACAACAACTTAATTTCAATAGTATGTAATGTTGCTGTAATATAGCTCTTTTCCTTCCCCTTCCTTTGACTATTATTGTCATGCAAATTACATCTTTCTATATTATAGACCCATTAACACAGTTTTATAGTTCTTGGTTAGTGCAGTTGTTTTTTTAAATGAGATAGAGTTACAAACAAAAATACATCTATTCTGTCTTTTATATTTACCTATGAATTTACCTTGATATGGTTGTCTCAGTCAAGGTTCCACCAGAGAAACAGAGCAAGAATGTATTTACTAAGAAATTTATTGCAAGGAATTGGCTGACATGACTATAGGGGTTGGCTAGGCAAACCCAAAATCCGTAGGGCAGGCCTTTAAGAAAGGCATGCTTGAATCCTTGGGCATGAGCTGAAGCTTCTAGGTACACGTGGAATTTCTTTGTTTGAGTGATTTCATTTCTGCCTTTAAAGTCTTTCAACTGATTTGAATAAGACCCATCGAGATTATCTGGGATAATCTTCTTTACCTCAACTCAACTGATTATGAACATTAATCATAACTACAAAATCCTTTCAGCCATCCAGACAGGTGAAGAGCTTGCCCATCAAGCTCCTGCCCTCACAACAAGAAAAGCTGAACAAATGGAAAAACAATGACTTTTCTTAGATCCATCAGAGAATTGGGGTCACGGGAAAAATAACCTCCCCAAAACTAGAGAGACAGGCAAATACAGAGGATAAAGATCAGTTTACCTGAAGGAGAAGCTACCGGAGCCAGCAATAGTAGGAACATTTAAACCGTAGCTTCAGCAAATTCCTGGAGGCTGAGTGTTGACTCGCTTGAGAGTTAAAAAGTCTTGGGTGTTCAGTAGGTTCTTGTGGTGAAGACTGGAAAAAATTCTGTCGTTTGGCCAGGGTGGGACAGGGAGGGGAAGTAACCATCCTGAAATAAACCCAGAGTGTTCACAACAATTTCTCTTATACCTAAGTATTTCAATTTTTGGAGTAATTATAAATGGTGTTTTTAATTTCTGTTTCCACACGTTCATTGTTAGTGTATAAAAATGTGATTGATTTTTGCATGTTGATCTTATACCCTTTGCTGAATTCCGCTGAACACACTCATTAGTTCCAGGAGTTTTTAAAAATGCAGATTCCTTGGGATTTTCTGCATAGACCATCCTGTCATCTGTAAATACGGACAATTTTATTTCTTCTTTTCTGAGCAGCATGCCTTTTATTTCCTTGTGTTCCAGCTACCTTCCTGTGTATGCTGAGGTACAGAAGCCCCACGTGTACCTGCAGAGCAGCCAGGTGGAAGTCAGCAACCTCTACCTGGGTGTACCCACAAAGGCAGCCGTCACACTCATCAATGGCACACTCCTGCCCACCCGGTTCCACTGGGGCAAGGTGAGTGAGCCCGCACCATTGTGCAGCGGCGGGTCTGCAGCCCTCAGCAGCAGAGGCCCATGTGGAGGGGGGCGTTTTCTCCCCAGTACCCCCCACAACGGATACTCAGCTTCCCTCCCATGGCCTGTCCCTCACTCCACAGTGCCCAGAAATGCTCCCCGAAGGGGTAGCACATCTGGTCCAGCTTTTTCTTGCCCCACATTTAGGGAATTCCAGTTCCCCGCCAGAGTAGGAGTTTCTGGTGAACACAGCTAGATTCTCGGGGCCAGCATAGGCATGACTGGCCCACGCTGCTGTTGGGAGCCCAGCTGTGACACTGCCCCTGTGGCTGACTGTGGAGCTTGCTGTGAGTGCCATGGGAGTCAAGGCCACGTCCATGTGCATCAGAGGCAGCTGCCCTCTGCTCCTCGTCACTCCCTGGGCCTCTGAGAGCAGCTTCTGTAGTCCAGGAAACCTCCTGACAGGTGGTGAAATCCATCTGGGTCAGGAAGGAGAGAAGGGACCTGTGGTTTATCCCCAGAACTGAGCACCCAGCCCTGTCATTCCTGCTGCCTGCCAGCCTCCAGTGTTGCATGCAGCTGTGCTGAGCACTCTGTCTGGACGCTGGTCTGTTCTGGGAGACCCGTAAGTGACAACAGGCCCACCCATGTGTCTGCCAGCTCCTGGGGCACCAAGCAAACTTCTGCACAGTGACAGTGTCTCCCACACATGGCCTGCTGGGCCCCAGTGAGGAGTGCCAGATCAAGTTGGAGTTGACTACTCATACCCAGGTGAGTCAGGCAATGTGGGGCCTGAGTGACCAGGAGGGCACCCTGCCGACTGTTTGCTCCTGTGTTTCCAGGTAGGTCCTACTCAGGCCCCACTCCTGGTCCTCATGAGTGGGAAAGAGATTTCTTGCATTTGGGTCTGCGGTCCCCATTCTTGCTGGGCCTGCTCCCTAGGGACACAAGGATAGGGAGCCTAGTGTGGGCCTGGATGTGCCCTGAGACCCATTGACTATGCTTGGCCTTTGGAGCCAGCTTTTGCCCTTCCCAGGGAAAAAATTCTGTGGCCACAGGTGGGCCCAGCTTTCCAATTTGCCCAGAGATCTAGAGCAGAGCTGCTGCTCACAGCAGGCACCTTGCTGGGTGCTACTGAGGGAAGCTAACTGGTGGCCATGTTCCTCCCAGGAGAGGCACCGCTTCTCCCTGGAGTGGCCCAGAGGAAGGCCATGGCGGGGGAACATGCTCAGTACTTGGGCCATTGATGACTATCTCTTTGTGGTTCTTGTGGGAATAGAAACTTCTTCCTTGTAAAGACTTGCAGACTCTGGTCTCAGTTCCTCACTGGCAAACATGGGGACAGTGGGCCTGAGCTCTAGGATGACAGGCAGACAGGCCCGGGCCTGGCACAGAGCAGAGCTTGCTCGGGAAGGGTTTGATTTCTAGGCTAGCAGCTCCATCAGAGTAAATGCTCAGCCTCTCCAGAGGTCCTCTTTGTGGGGTCTGCCTTCCCGAGGGCACACCAAGATCAGGCCAGAGTCGGACAACCTTAAGCCCTGAGGAAGGGGCCGGGCCCCCTTGGGGAAGGGTGTGGTCCGCCAGGCTGTGCTCACAGGAGGTACTGGAGAGCCCTTCTACAGAGGTGAACCTGAACAGAGGTCGAGGCCTTTGTGTCGAGCCGTCCACAGCAACCTCCTTTTCTGTGGAAGACCATCTGGGCTCATCTTCAGAGGTCCTATCCTTGGGTCTCAAGCCTGGACGGGCTTTCTTATAGGAAGAGCTGACCGATCTGGCCCTCCCCTGTCACGTGTCAGGCATGAAGAAGCCACTGGTCCTAGGCATTTCTGGGAAGCCCAAGGGACTGCAAGTGGCCATCACCATCTCTATGGAGGGTTCTGACAGCAGGTGAGCCCGGGGCTGGGGCAACCGCACAAAGGACCGGCATTGCACTGCGGTCCAGTTCCTGCAGCTGGGAAAAGGGCACAGTGTCATTGCGGCCCCTCACCACTTCTGTGGGGACGGCTCCCTTTACCCCACACCTGCCCTCTGTGTGCTCTCTCCCCACACTTGGAGGCATGGCGTCCAGGCAGGTAGGAAATGGCAGGGGACAGGTGTGGGCACCTTGGGCTATCCCACAGGAGGCCCGGCAAGTGGGAGACACTCAACTGGCCAGAGGCAGTTTGTGCAGAGTTAGAGGCCTCTCTCGGCATCATGGGTGGGCAGGAAAGGTGGGTCTGTGGGCTGGCAGCTCAAGGAGGAGGGAGTCCAAAGATGAAGCCTCACGTCTGGGCAACTCCTGTACCCCCCACCCACCCAAGGTGGCTCTCTGGGCAGGGTCAAGGGTGGCGTGTAACGTAGCGCCCCATGGTGTTTTCAGCACACAGCAGTGGCCAGGTCATCCGAACAAGCTCTACCTGGACTTTGGCTCGACAGTGCCACTGAGGACCCGTGTGAATTGCCAGCTCGTTCTCACCAACTGCTCCCCAATACAGACCCCCTTCACCCTCAAGTTTGAGTACTTTGGCAGCCCCCCAAACAGCCTGAGCAAAAAGACCAGCCTGTAAGTCTTGTTTCTTTCAGAGGCAGTTCCCAGGGCAGATGTTGGCTTAGGTGGCCAGAGGCTGGTCGCTGTGAGAGGTGGAAGTTTGTGTTTTCACAGGTAGACTTGGGGAAGCGCAGAGAGCAGATGGCTCTTGCTGTCCACCGCTCAGACCCTGGGTGGGCTGTGGGAAAGGCTGGGATTGTGGCCCCTTCTCAGCCTGGCCTGCTGGAGGGGAGGGCTTCCAATAGACCAGACAGGATGTTTTTGTGGGCGAGGGAGAAGTTACTGTAGACAGAGGGAACTTCAGGCAAAGGTGTGGGAGTGAGAGTTCAGGAACAGGAAGTTTTCAGGGAACATTGAATAGCGTGCCTGGGCTGACATGGAGAGGTGGGGTGGGAAGAGATGCCTCATAGATAAGACAGACATCAGCAGAGCTACCGTGGTCAAGGGCAGAGGCAAGACCTAGAGCACTACTTACTCATAAACACACACACACATACATGTGCATACACACATGCATGCATACATACACAAATACACATATGCATATGCATATACATACACGTATGCAATACACATGTCCATATACACATACACACATACACAAACACACATATATGCATACATACACACACATAGTGGTGTGTCCAAACCAGCTAGTATTGACTCAGGAGAGCTGATTATTAAATATTCAGGCATTTTGCAAGGCTGTAACTTGAAATCAGCCATGGTGAAAGTATTTACACCACAGAAATTGGCAAACACTATTAATTTAGGACTTTTTTCTCTGCAGTTTTTAAGCCATTAACTTTCCGCTCCCAAAAGTTAGTGTACACCTGATGCCAGACAGATGTCAGCAGGAAACACTGGGAACGGGCCTGTTGCAGAAGTTTGGGCTAGAGTTGGGGAGTCTGGGCTGGGTTTGCATCCAGGGGTAACCAGGGCACAGAGCCAGGGAGAGGGATCCCTGCCCTGGAGCCCTCCTGGGTTTCTTGGGAGGCAATCCCTGCAGCTGGTGGGTGGCCGGCAGCTGGGATTCTCTGGGTGGTGGGGTACTGTGGGAGCAAAGACCAGAGAAGGTGGTGAAGAGGAGATCTGACCAGCTCGCCCGTGGGAGGAGCAGGCAGGGCCACCTTCCTCTGCTGGGCACCTGGTGGGATGCTGATCACCACAGGACATAGCCTGGCAGGTCTTGGGACAAGCTTGGCTACCTTAATACTATTTCTGCATCTCCATTTGTAAAGCCCTGACATGCCTCCTGCCCTGCTAAAGACCGCACGGATCCGACAGCACTTGGCCAAGCGAGAGCAGCTGGGTAAGAGCCACCAGGGTGGGGCTGCTGGGCCCGGGCGATGGCCAGAGCAGGGCTTGGCATGGCCTTCTGAGGATGTGGGCCAGCAGCTTCCAGGGGAGGGGACCAGGACCACAGACCCCTCTCACGTCTTTCCCAGCAAGGGCCCCAAGATGGCCAAGGGCCTCCACCTGACAGTGCCTTTCTCTTGAATGAGGCCATTTCCCTGCTACGGCATAGGCCCATACACAGGGCCTGGGTTTGATTTGGAATGGACATGGCTCATGAGGGAGGGCTCCCACTGCGGCCTGGCCCCCAGGAGGTAAGAGAGGCTGGCCAAGCAGGGCCTGAGCAGCTGGCCCCTGGGTTATGGGCTACCAAGAGGAGGGCATGTTTAGCCTGACCAAGGAGAGGGGGGCTTATCTGGGGCAGTGCTTCGCTAACAGCTGAGAGTCTGGGCCTCACTCCCAAACCCAGGACCCTGAATGCCCACTCCCGACTCCCCCCAGATTTTATGGAAAGCATGTTGTCTCACGGCAAAGGAGCTGCCTTCTTTCCCCGCGTTTCCGCGGGCATGCTAGGGGCCTACCAGCAGCTGAGTATTGACGTCACAGGCTGTGCAAACATGTGGGGCGAGTACTGGGACAGCCTCGTCTGCACGGTAAGGGCACACAGGAGGGCAGTGGCCAACACAGCCCTCCCCTTCAGGCTCCCTCTCCTCCAACACCTGGCCCTCAGCCTCTCAAACCTCACCAAACTGAAAGGCGATGCCCACCAAGCTGGGGATGGGTGTTTGCGTGTGATGCAACCTCTGCAACTGAGGCTGAGACGGTTCAGGCAGGTGAGGTCCTCGCAAGCAGTAGAACCTTCCACACCTTTTCCCATGAGGTGCAGGGCTGGGTCCACACTGAGGAGGGCAGAGGTGTCTGTAGGCTGCCTGTCTGGGCCAGGACCCACGATCTGGCGGGACAGTAGCAGCCTCCCAGAGCCACGCCCTTGCCCAGCCCTCTGTGCATTCATTCATTCACCCAGGGGTCCATTCATTCGCTCCTGCATTTAGCACAAATGGAGCACCTGCTGTGTACGGGTTCCTATGTGGCCCACTGTACTGTGGAGGACACAGGGAGGATTAAGCTAGCAGACGACCCCAGCAAGGAGCTCTTAGTTTAGTATGGAGGGATGAAACTACATACATCGTCCATTTAGTTGTGGCATAGAAGATTTTCATGAACTACTTAATAAATTGAACAGGTTAATTATAGAAGATATTTGCTCTAAATTGTATTATGTATGACAAATGGTTGATCACGTTAATATACAAAGAGTTCTAAATAACAGTAAGGGGAAATAAAAATTATCCCACACGGGCAGAGAGTTTGAATAGACAATTCAAAGAAAGACAGATACAGATGGCCAGTAAACATATGAAAATCTGCCACCATCAGTGGTATTTATAGAAATGCAAGTAAAATAACCATGAAATACTGGTTTTTGTCAGATTAGCAAGGTTTAAAAGTTGTTGGTGAAGGTGCAGGGCAAGGGTGCTTCCAAGCACAGTGGGCACAAGTGCCGCCCTCGGAGGCACGTTGGGAATGTGCTGGGTGCACATTTAAATTTTCCCCGAGGAAAGAAGCTGACAAATGGTTAGATGACTTCGTGCCAGATTTCCCTTTTTCTCAGCACTGTTTATAACAGAGAAAAAATGGAAAGGAAATAACCTCTGGATCCACGTCCATCACTAGAGGATTAGATGAAAACGTTGGGTCACATCCCTGCCGTGGAATTCTGTACAGCCTGTTGTATGATGCCATAAACTTTTTATTAGTAAAATTATCTTATATTGTTAAGAGAAAAGAGAATGTTATTAAAGAAAAGCATGTTGTCCAGTCTGCTCCCCATTTATATATGTGTTTTATGTGTACGAGAGAAGTGTAGACAGTTGTACCCTAAAACGTTAACAGTGAGTCATGCTTCAGGGATGGGATTATAGGTGGTTATCATTTTCTTAAATTTAAAAAAGAATAAGCATTTATTGCTTTCTATTGGCAGAGAAAAATAATAAAGTTCTTTCCATTTAAAAGATGCAGAAATTTGATCAACGGGGCCACGAGAGGCCAAAGATCCTTAGGCCGCACGCAGGGCTGGGAGGACGAGCAGGACGGCAGGAGGGGAAGGGAAGCTGGTGCTGGGAGGCCAGGCAGGCCCGGGCTGGGGGGTCGAGTGGGCATCGGATGGTGCAGAGTGAGGCTGGGGCCAAGCTGTGGGGACCCTGGGCTGCCTAGACAAGTGGAGGCCTTTGCCGGAGGAGAGGTGGTGGCAGCCTGTGGTAGGAGTGACCCAGGTGTGTGTTTGCAGGTGGGAGACCTGCCGCCGGCAGTCATCCCGGTGCATATGGCCGTGGTGGGCTGCCCCATCAGCTCCCTGAGGACCACCTACTACACCGCTGACCAGTTCCAGAAGGAGCCAGTCATCAGGTGCCCCACCCTCGCCTTCTCCTCTGCTCCCTGATGCCCCCTGCCACCCCACCCGAGACCCTCTGGCCTCCAGGCAGGGCTGCCCACGCCAGCTTGGTGCTCTCCAGCTGGCCCAGGGCCATTCGGTGCCACCTACAAGAAGACTCCAGAGCAAAGCTGCCTGGAGAAAAGGGCCTTGGGGGACATGGCTGCCATGTGTACATCTCTGAGGGTTTTGGGGGACAGAAGACCCGGCCCCCTCACGCAATCGAGCTGGAAGCAGCATGGTCGGCTCAGGGTGGGTGGGGATGGGTTGCCAGGGCAGTGAGCAGCCCCGGAGCACAGTTCACCAGGTACTGCATGGGGAAGGCCTGCAGCCCTGGGTCTCAGACCGCTGTGGTGCCTCCTCCCTGCCTGAGCCCCAGCCCCAGCCGTCCTCTGTGAAATAGCCCTGCCTGCAAGGTGGACGCTGGCCGTGGCTGTGCTGAATCTGTCTCCCTGCCTCCAGGTTTGGCACTCAGGTCTCTGGAGGAGACACAGTTACCCGAACGCTTCGCCTGTATAACTCCGGCCCCTGTGGTGAGATGCTCATGAGCTAAACTGGGGCTCTTGCCATAGGCTGTGCCTGGTGCTGAGCCAGGCTGGGAGGGAAGACGGGGCTGGGGAAGCTGATGGCCCATGAACAGATCCAGGAGTCCAGGCAGCCTGTGGTTACCCAGGGAGGCCGGGAGAGCCAAGGCAGGGCACTGCCCAGGCCAGCCTGGGGTTGTCAGAGAGAGCCACTTCCATCCCAGGGGATGGGACTTGCCCTGGCCCAACCTTGGGTCTCCCAGTGTTGATGGGACCACAGATGGCCTGTTCTCACCAGGGTCACTGCACACAGGGACAGGCACTTCTAAGGAACCCCTTTTCTCATTCCTTCAGCCAGCAGGACTTGAGCTACATGTCAGCTGCTGTGCCAGGTGCTGGGGATATAGGACAGCAGGGTCTCTGCCGCAGGGCTTGCATCCTGGTGGGTGGGACAGACGTGACTGTGGGCCGCAGTGTGTTGAGTACGACTGAAGGGGCAGCCAGAGTGCTAGGAATATATCGGGGGTCCGGGCTTCCCCGTGAGACATGTCGGCTGAGGAGGGGTGAGCCGCTGTGGCCTGGGGGAGCGTATGGGGTAGAGAGTGCCGGGCATGGGAGAGAGGGGATGCTGGCTGTGCTGGCCCCTGTGGAGGGGCAGGAGCAGGACTGAGGGCAGGAGGGGCGGGGAAGATGGGATAGACCAGGCAGATGTGGAGGCTTGGGACAGGACTTCAGGGACTTCCCGATTTGGGAGCTTCTGGGAGATAAGTGGGGCCATCAGCCGGGTACTGGGGGGGTAGATGGAGGAGCTAGAGAACAGCAGGGACAGCCTGGCACTGTGGGGTACAGGTTGGGAGGGAGAGCACTGTGGGCCC
Organism: Indri indri; assembly: GCA_004363605.1. Classification (NCBI taxonomy): domain Eukaryota; kingdom Metazoa; phylum Chordata; class Mammalia; order Primates; family Indriidae; genus Indri; species Indri indri. The sequence goes on along the minus strand of RJWJ010024255.1, from coordinate 5,483 downwards.
AGTTTAGGTTGGGGACAGATTTAGGGGGGGCATTCCATTCATCCGGGGAACGTTCTCCCGTGGTGCCCAGAGGGACAGTGCAGTTCGGTTCCTACAGGGTCGGGCTCTGCCCGGTGGGGGCAGTGGGGGCAAAGGGAGCTCTGAGGGTGCTGGCAGCCCCCAGAGACTAGCCTGGCTGGGAAGGAAGCGAAGGCAGACAAGGCTGCTGTGTGGAGGCGAGAAGGAGGGCAGCAGCCTGTCACGAGCAGGCCAGAGGGAGAGGAGGCTGTGGGGAGGGTGGGGTGCCTGGATTTGGGCATCTGGACATGGAGATCTGGTCTTGCGACCATGAGGGCTTCGGGCAGTAGAGCTGATGGCATAAGCCTGTAAAGACTATTTTTTAAAAATGAGAATTGCCTGGAAGTGGCATTAGAGAGGCAGCGAGGCCCCCTCCACCCTGGGTATGGGGGAGCAGGTAGCCTCTGTCTGAGGGGTGCAGGGAGGGAGGCCCAGGGGAGACAGCCTGCTCCTCCCTTATTCCCCGCCCTGCCCCAGACATCCGCCTGGACTGGGAGACATATGTTCCAGAAGACAAGGAAGACCGGCTGGTGGAGCTGCTGGTGTTTTATGGACCACCCTTCCCGTTGCGGGACCAAGCCGGGCATGAGCTCGTGTGCCCGGAGACCCCTGAGGGCAGCTTATCCCTCTGGTCCCCAAGCCCTTCCAATGCGTCAGCATCCAGCCCTGAAGCTGCCTCATTGGTGAGCAGGGGTGGCGGGGCAGAGGGCTGCCATTTTTGGCTGCTGAGGTGTGTCCAGTGGGCCAGGTGAGCCCGTGTGAGCCTCAGTGACTCCTTGGCAATAGGTCGAGGACAGCTCCAGTGCCAGCAGCAGGGCGGCAGAGAACTTCATCTCAGTCATCCTGCAGGAGCACGAGGGCGTGCCCTCCGACCGCCTGTACTGCGTCAGCCCCAAGCAGGTGGTGAGTCAGGGTGGGGCCCGGGAGCTGTCGCGTGGAGTCTGCGCTGGCCAGCCAGTAGGCACGGGGCAGTGCTGAGGCTGCTGTGTCCATGCCAGGTGGTCCCTGCTGGGGGCAGCAGCACCATCTATGTCTCCTTCACGCCCATGGTGCTCAGTCCCAATATCCTGCACAAGGTGGAGTGTACTGGCTACGCCCTGGGTTTCATGAGCTTGGACGACAAGGTGAGACTCCTGGCCTGGGGTGGGGACCATAGCCGCCACCTCCTTCCTGGGTAGCACATGGCCTGCTCAGCCTAGAGACCACCAGTGACCAGGCTTGGGCTTGGCAGATGGAAAGGGAGATTCCAGGGAAGAGGCGTCGCCCGCAGGGCTTTGCTGTGAGTCCCCTGAGACTGGACCTGCATGGCTACGTGAGGCTGGCACAGTGAGTCGGCTGGGCTGCCCCATCCCCTCCCATCCCCCCGTGGGGAACATCCTCACCGGGCATGGGTGAGGCCAGACAGAGTCCTCAGGAATGGGAGGGAGGAGAGAGCCGGGGGGCCCAGGGAAAGGCTGGCCCCAGGCCAGATGAGCAGAGGGGGCAGCCAGGAGGCCCAGATGCTGGGCCTGCCCCAGCAGTGCCTATTGCCCCGCAGGTTAAGTGTGGAGCTGGACTACGACAGAGGCATGGAATTCCGGTGCCAGGCCAGTGACCTCATCCCCGAGCAGCCCTGCTCCGGGGTGAGTGCTACCACCCTCCGGCCCTGCCAATTTACCTGGATCTCACACGTCCCACCGAGCCCGTCTGGGGCACAGGCCTTGCAGTCGAGTTCCCTCCCTCAGCCCTCCCAGCCCTCCCCAGGGCCGTGGGCTTGAGGAGAGGGGAGAGATGCATCCCTAGCATCCCCCACCTCCGCGGCTGCCCAGGTGCTGAGAGAGCTGGTGACCACCCGCCACGTGAAGCTGACCAACACCACAGAAATGCCACACTGCTTCCGGCTCCTGGTCTCCAGGCCCTTCTTCGTGTCTCAAGATGGGGCTAGCCGGAGCCGGAGAGCTCCTGGCCCTGGCCGGAAGCAGGCGTGTGAGGAGGAGACAGCCTCGTCGGGCAAGCAGCTGGTGCTCCGCCCTCAGGAGAACATGCTGGTCAGTGGGGGCGGGGGTGGGGGAGGGGGTCCGCAGCCCCCGCCTTGATGGCACACCTGCACATCCTCACAGCTGCACTCAGGCGCGAACTGCACATCTGACCCTGCCGCGCCCTGCGCAAGCAGTCCCAGGTGCACGCCCGTCGACATCCCACTTTCAGTACCTCTGCACAGGTGACCTACACAGGCAAGGATGTCCCCGACACAGTGTCCACACACACGCCTGCTGCAGAAACTCACCCAGACGTCTCTCCTTCCCATCCCCTGCTGATGTCCTGGCGGAGGCCGATGCGGTCCTGTGAGCACCTCCACTTCCCACACACCCTCCCTTCTCACGCACCTTTGCCCAGGGTTTGTGCCCTGGCAAAGGTGAGCCCATGGCTGGACTGCCATACCTGAAGGGCACTCCAGGCCCCAAAGTGATCTCGCCTCTTCTGACAAAGCGTCAGTGAGAACAGGATCCTAGATTCTGAATTTGGTGTTGGCGGGGTGCCAGGGCCCGGGTGGGAAGCACTGACTTCTGCCTCATATGGTCACCAAGGCACCTGGAATGAGGATGGGTCACAGGCCTCTGGGGGCACCCCCGCATCTGCACAGGGGCCGCCCGGTGTGCACGGGCAGGCCAAGGGTGGACAGCCAGGTGGGGTGCGCCACCCTCTGTCCTGCTTCCCCTCCTGCCCTCTTCCTCCTCTCCTTCTGCCCATGCCCCTAGAGCCCCAGCCGGCCCTCGCCCCACTCCGCACGCTCCTGGATCACCTCATCCACTTGCGGGGCCTTAGGGAACAGCCATATTCTGTCACATGTACACGTCACTCTGTGTGAGGGCCTGCCATGTGCTAGATGCTGGGCTAGGTGATGGGCCATCCCCACGCCTCTTCATGGAGGTAGGGGAGACGATGCAGACACGCATAGGACGGAATCAAGGGCACCCTGCCCCACCCTGCTCTTGCTCCCTCCTTCAAAGGGCTAAACCGAGGGAAGGCCAGAGCACAGCCGGAGGTCCCATTCCACCACAGCTCCCCGTGGGGCTCTGCCCTTAGCCAGCAGGTATTTAAGAATCCCTGGGAAGCTCTGGGGAAGCCAAAAGTTTTCCCCAGAAAAGGACATCAGGTAACAGCGCTGCATCTCACCCTTGTCATGCTAACAGTGCTCAGGCATCTGGCTCCTGACCAGAATTCTCTCCCAAGTTCTAGAAGCAAACTCAACCTGTCCAAACTGAATTCCTCATCCATTCCCTGCCCCGTCCTGCTCACACCTGTGCCTCCACTTTGTAGTGGCCTTTCACCTTAGCAAATACCACCCTCCCCGCCCTTGCCTGAGCCCCGCTCTGGCACTCATCCTGGACTCCTCTCTCTCCGACCAGCCACCGAGCCCTGCGGACGCCCCTCCTGACCCTCTCTGCACTCTTCTCCCTGCTCCCCATCCTGCACCCGTATCTTGGTCTAGGGCAGTGGTTTCCAAGCCTGGCAATACATCAATGCCCTAAAGATACAAACTCCCAGGCCCACCTCCAGAGATGTGAAGGTCTGGGCTGAGATCCCAAAATTCGTATTTTTAACAAAGGTCTCAGTTGATTCTGATGAGGATGTACTAACGACCTGTGTCTGGGAGGCAGGAGGCCAAGCTCCGTCTGTCCAGCCTGAGCTACGGTCTCAGCCTCTGGACCGGTGTCCTCACACCCACGTGTGCTCCTGCGGCCCACCTCCCACAGAGCCCGCGACCCCCGTGGGAGGCAAAGCTGACTCGCACGGTTCCCTGCTTAAAACCCGTCAGAGGCTCTTCACGGTCCTCAGGATAAAGACCAAGTCCCTCCTCAGCCTAAGGGCCCGGCCACAGCCTGGGCATGCGAGGTGGTAACGGGTGGCTCACTCGCTGTCCTTTCCCCTCTGGCCTCTGACCCTGAGGGCAGGCGCAACCTGGCTCAGCACAAGCAGGGTGCTGGGCACAGTGGGTGCTGGGCACAGTCTGTGGAACGAAAGCACCAGGCGGGGGCGCTGCTGGGCTGCTGGCTGGGCCAGGCTGGGCCTGCAGGGCTGGGTGGCAGCTCCAGGTGGGGAAGTGGCCACCTGCCCTCAGCAGCCTGGGATGACACCGCGCCCGCGTCTGCCCAGGTGAACGTGTCCTTCTCGCTCTCCCTGGAGCTGCTCTCCTATCAGAAGCTCCCGGCCGACCAGACGCTGCCCGGGGTGGACATTCGGCAGAGCGCCAGCGGAGAGAAGGAGATGGAGTTTGCTCAGGATCTGCTCCTGGAGTACACCAACCAGACCACGCAGGCGAGTCCCAGCCTGCCCCACGTGGGGAGGGGTGGAGCCGGGCCAGGCTCTGTTCTGGTCAGAGGAGGACAGCTCCGGCCGGGCCCCGCCCTGGGGGCTCAATCTGGCCTGGAAAGAGGCCCGCCCTGAGCACAGGGAGATGAGGGTCATTTATCCTCCCCAGTCTCAGGAGCCCAGAGCCAGGTGAGGGGAATGGAGGGTGGGAAATTATGGAAGGCTCCCTGTAGGAGGTGGCACGTGAAGCCTGTACACAGTTTAATCGAGGGAGAAGGGAAACACACTAACAGCCAGGCTGAGGGAATGGCCTGATGGGTGGGGACAGTGAGTACCCAAGGCAGCTGTGAGGGATGACTCTCGGGCTTGTGCAGGGCTTTGAGCACCGGGGTGAGCACCACTGGCCAGAAGGTCCCTGGGCATGGTGTGGAGGCTGAGCTGGGGCTGCAGGTGAGGGGTGTGAGGGAATGGCCCAGGGAGGACTCCAGAGAGGCCAGAAGCGGCAGGTGGGCAGTGGAGCTGACTCTCCAGCCGGGCACCTGGGCAGCTGCCGGGGCGGAGGTGGGGAGCCCAGGCGATGGGGTTGTGTATGGCAGGCAGCACCTGAGGGTGATGCAGGGACTGTCAGGAGCTAGAGCAGGGCACAGGTGGGGCCTGAGGCTGAGGGACAGCACCCGATGGGCGAGGGCCCAAGAGGGACTGAGGGCTGGACCAGAGGGGGCCCCCATGGGAGGAGGGTGGCCCACCTGGACCGGAAGCAGGGACCAGAGATTGGTGGGTGTGAGGGTGGCAGGGGTGCCAGGGGGAGCAGAGGGCGCTGTCCTGGCCCATTCCCTGCACAGAAACCGCCAGCAGCCGCTGGCCTTCGATGGTGGCACAGCGCCCTGCCGCCCGCTGGCGTGCCTCCTATGCTGTCCTCAGGAGCATCAGTCCCTGGGGTTGGCAGGGTTCCCTGTGTCCCAGAGACCCCAGCCCAGAGCCCAGCTGGAGTGGGCTAGGTCGCCTGGTCCCACGCAGGTGGTGCCCCTGAGGGCCATTGTGGCCGTGCCTGAGCTGCAGCTCTCCACCAGCTGGGTGGATTTTGGGACCTGCTTTGTGAACCAGGAGCGAGTCCGGGAAGTCTGCCTGATGAA
>RJWJ010024254.1:0-25011 GCA_004363605.1 Indri indri | reverse complement strand
GGAAGAGTGGTTTTCACACAAACTAGCCAAAGGGGAAGAGGGAGGAGGGAGGAGGGAGGACTGCCCCAGCCTGGCCTCTCTGGCAGGTTAGCAACTGCCAGAGGGCGGGGACAGTTGCTGTCTTGCCTGACACCTACCTGGAGTCCTTCGGGGAATTCCTGGCTGGCCCTGGCTGAGGAGGAACCAGATGTTTGGGGCTGACTCTCCCCGCCCACCCGCCTGCTAGCTCCCTGAGCTCCACTGCGCTTCTTCCCAAGCTTGGCTCCTTGGCAAACTCCCGTTTTCCCTTCAAAGTTCAGCTCAAGAGTCGTCTCCTCCAGCTGTTCTTGCCTGGAGGGACTGTGCATTCTTTGGGACAGCTGGGCTTGCGTCACTCCATGACTTCGTTTTATGAACCCAGGAGGCCACTTCTAGGGAACTCTACCTGTTGGTTCCAATCTCCCTCTGGTCCCAGAGGGCAGGACGCGCATGTGAGCACTGTCTCCCTACTCGCCGCCTTCCTGGTTGGCAGTGCTACAAGTGCCCCAACATGTGGCCCAGGGGTTTTAATTTCCCAGAAAGGTTTTTTGTTAGTTTGTTTGTTTTTCTTTTTTGGTTTACAACACATCCCACTTTAATTTGCCCTTTGAACATGCACAATTTCAGGCCTCTCTGGGCCTCAGTTCCTTTGTCTCTAAAATGGGGATAATAATACTTGTTCTTCCTGCCTTCCAGCTCCTGCAGGGGAGCCTCGCACCCAGCAGGCACTCTGCAAGTCTTCCCTGCACAAACCGAGCAGGGAGCAGGTGAGCAGGGCCTTTGCGGGGAACTGGTGAGCAGAGAGAGGAGAAAGGCCAAAAATACCTGGCCTCACTCTAGGGAAGACAGAGCTGGCATGTGGACCTTGCCTGGAGCAGAAAGGTAGAATAGTCACTGTCAGCCCTCACCACCAAAGGTCTCGGGTGTGTGTCTTTCCGCTGGTGGCGTTTGGGAGAGCTGCCTGTTGCAGCCCCAGTAGGGTCTGGTTGCAGTAGGGAGCGAGCCCAGGTGAGGAGTGGGAGGAGCCAGCGGTCAGTAGGTAAAAGCAGGTGTTTACCCCGTGGGACCGTCAAGGGCTGGGAAGCTGTGAGAGCGAAGAGGAGGGCGGAGGTGAAGCGTGACGGGGCTGGGAGCTTTCCCCAGCGTCCCCTCCCGCAGCTGTGCCGGGAAGAGCCTGGGCTCTGGGGTCCGGGGTGGCGGGGGACAGAAGGGCGTGCACGTGAGCATGTTCTCCCCACTCGCGCCTTCCTGGTTGGCAGTGCCGTGAGCGTTCCAGGATGTGGCCTGGTGGTTTCAATTTCCTTTCTTCCACCTAGTGATAACAATGGCCACTGTTTGCGTGCCCACAGTCAGCCAGCATCCCAGACACCGTCCCTGCCTTGCGTCATTTCATCCTCACGCCCCTCCTGGAAGGCTGGAAGCCGGCCAGGTCTGTCCTTTCTGTGGCCACGCTGCCATACATGTGCTGGGACACCGAGGAAGGGTCTCTCCTTTGGGGGTGGGGAATCTTCCTGGGTGCAGCTGCACCCCACGGTGACCTTCGCCCACCCTGGGGCTCGGGGGTGCCGGGCGCTCCCGATTCCCTGCCCTTCTCGGGAACGTCTGCAGGTGCTGCCCTCCGATGCCTCTGCTGCTTCTCTAGGCCAGACCTGGCCCCCTGGGGTCCCCATCTTTCTGGCTGCAGCACCCCTGGGGCCCAGCCTAGACTGCTACTTTCTTGGAAACTTATAATCACTTTTTATACCATTTGGAAAATAGGAAAAAGAAAAAAAATTGCCGTAAACCCAGTACCCTCATCTACTCAGTATTTTGGTATGTTTTTATCAGTCTTTTTCCCTGTGTATCATATGCACTTAGTTAAATTCTGTTTTAACAAATTTTCTATGTGCCAAGCTTTGGCCTTGGGGTGAGCGTGTGGAGATGAAAGCAGCTGCCCTTAAGAAGCTCAGACTCTGGAGCCAGCCCATCTGGGCTCCAGTCCTCACCCCTCCACCTACCAGCTGTGTGACCTCAGGCACGTTACTTTACTTCTCTGTTCCTTTTTTTTTTTTTTTGGCCACAAAAGAAACTTTTACTAATATATAGTAATTTCATACTTTATGTCTAAATCATCAATATTAAAAAGTTCAACTATTAGAAGATAATTTAATAATATATTCAATGTTCTTTTTTTTTGAGACAGAGTCTCGCTCTGTTGCCCTGGCTAGAGTGAGTGCTGTGGTGTCAGCCTAGCTCACAGCAACCTCAAACTCCTGGGCTCAAGCGATCCTTCTGCCTCAGCCTCCCGAGTAGCTGGGACTACAGGCATGTGCCACCATGCCCGGCTAATTTTTCTATAAACTTTTAGTTGTCCAGCTAATTTCTTTCTATTTTTTTTAGTAGAGACAGGGTCTCGCTCTTGCTCAGGCTGGTCTCGAACTCCTGAGCTCAAACAATCCGCCCCCCTCGGCCTCCCAGAATGCTAGGATTACAGGCGTGAGCCACCGCGCCTGGCCTTCAATATTCTTAATATGTATTGCCACAATGTCCTTTTTAAAATTTTTGTGTCATATTTCATGTCCACCTATAATATGTTATAATGTCAAATTCACCAAAACTTTGCTAACATTTATTCTTATTGTAAAATTTACAATAGTGAAAGGCAAAGTCATGACAAAAAAAAAATGTTCCTTGGTTTTCTCCTGTGAAATGGGGACAGCAATGGTAACCATCTCAGAGGGTGGCTGTGCGGAGGAAATGATGAATTTATGTAAAACTCTCAGAATCGCGCCAGAGCACGGGAAGAGCTCAGGAGGCCGGGCGCTGTGGCAGCAGGAGGGGCGGCTGTGACCCTCGGGGGTGTGATAGCAGAGGTGTGTTTACACCGAGGGCAGCACAGAGCAAGGAGAGGGCACCTGGGGCTGGGGACAGTCTACCGAGAACATTTTAAGGAGGATGTGAGAACCGGGCTTGGATTTGAAGAAGGCTCGGGGCTTTTTCAGACAGAAGGGGGAGGAAAGGGTTCCAGATGGATGTGTCACCGAGAGATGTCACTGAGCCTTGTGGTAGGACAACGTGAGCTTTGCCTGAGTTGTTCTGCTCTTCACAATCACAACTTGTAATGACCACATGGTGTCTCTGGGGCAAATGTATCATAATTTACCATTCTCCTAATGTTGAGTTTCAAAGGTGCTTCCGTTTCTGTGGCATAACAAAGACTGTTGCAGGGAACACCGATGTGTGTACCAGGCCTTCCACTTTGGGGAGTTCTCCTGGGACCGATTGCCACGCCTTCCCTTGGGGTCTCTCCCCTTTCCCCTGGCTATGGAGGGGGCCACAGGAACCCCAGCTTCTCTGTCCTTACAGCCGCCAAGTGCAGAAGAAAGAAGGAAGCTTGGCACAGGCCCAAGTATTCTCACAAGTGTTCTCATTTAATCCTCATGGTATGTGGGAGATGAGTATCATCCCCATTTTAAAGCAGGAGAAAACTGAGGCTCACAGCTTTCTCACACTAATCTCTCACTACTAATCATAAAAGGAAGGACATTACAAAGCTTCAGAATGTTTTCGGAGTTCTGCAGTCATGGTTCTCTAAGCCTCGGTTGCCTTATCTATAAAGGGGGGATGATCCAAGTAAAGAGAGCTAATGTGCATTGAGCATTTACTATCTGCCATGCACTGTTATTAGGCACTGTTACGGTCCCTATGTTATAGATGAGGAAACTGGGACACAGAGAGGTTAAGGAACATGCCCAAGGTCACACAGCTGGGATGTGCACCTGGGATTTGAATGTGGTCTGGCTCCAGATCTACCCTGGGCTGCAGTGCACCCACCTCGTGTGGTTTTGTGAGGTCAAATGAGACAGTCACATAAAGTGCTTAGCTCAGGGCCTTCTACAGAGTGAGGGTTCAGTAAACGTCACCTGATGTCGTTATTGTGATTGCCCCTTGCTCTCTTTCTAGAGGGCTCTTTGTGGGCCCCTCATTTTTGTGTTTCTTCTGTCCTCAAGGTTGATCCTCTGCTCAGCACGTGGGCCAGGGCAGAATTAGGCTGTGAGCTAGTGTCCACTCGGAGGTTCACTGTCCCCCAGGGCCCATGCACTCTGTCCTCAGTGTCTGACGTGCTGTTTTTTTTTCTTCGAGACAGAGTCTTGCTTTGTTACCCAGGCTGGAGTGCTGTGGCCTCATCGTAGCTCACTGCAACCTTGAACTCCTGGGTTCAAGCGATCCTCCTGCCTCAGTCTCTCGAGTAGCTGGGACTATAGGTGTGGGATATCACGCCCAGCTAAGTTTTCTATTCTTTGTGGAGATGGGGTCTCGCTCTTGTTCAGGCTGATCTCGAACTCCTGAGCTCAAGCAATCCTCCTGCCTCAGCCTCCCAGAGTGCTAGGATTATAGGCGTGAGCCACCGCGCCCTCCTGACCAGCTCATTTGTCAGGTGATGTCCTGGCACAGATGGAGGGCAGCCTCAGCTGGTTGTCACCTGGCTTTGGTGGCAGTGCCCTAGGAAGACTGTGCTTTCTGGGAACCCAGGAAATAACAAGATACCTAATTCTATCATCTAAACTGGGAACAATCTGTAGTAGAAACTACGACTCTGGATATGCAGTGTAAAATTACACCCAGACACGTCACTGTTTCTAAGACCTCACATTCACACTCCTTTGCAAGGAGCTTGCTTTTGTGTTCTCTCTCAGAGCTCTTTGGGAAACCAGAGGTGGCCGGCAGCAAAGGATTTACACAAATGCTGACCATCCCCTTTCCCCAGACAGAGTATATGATCCTGGTAGCCTCTTGGTTTCTAGTGGAGAAGGGACGCTGATTTTGATTTGCTAATTGAAATGGCCCATGCCGAGCTCTTTGTGTGCCAAAAAATTGTCTCTACACCTTACGTGTGAGGACCCCTCCATTGCCCAGGGCGCGGCTGCCCGTAACGTGTGTTCACATCTGCTGTGTCCTCTGATCAATGTGGCTCCACACCACCGATGAGGAAACTGAGTCTCTGTTGGAAACACGGGGTTGGGGGCGGGCAGTAGGGTCACCTGTGCACAGTGGCAGCACAGGAGGGCAGCTTTCTAGGTGCCCCACCTGGCCTGAGGGCTCTGTCACTTCTTGCCTTCCACTCAGTGTCGTTTCTCTTTCTGTCCCCTCCTCTTCAGGTCCCGCCAGGCCCAGCGTCGGGAGACAGCGCTGGTGGGGCGCGATCTGGGTGTCTGTGCGGGAAACCGCTGCACTTGGTGAGGTGGGCATGGGAGACCGAGCCCGGCTGACCAGAGACCCCGTTTTCTTCCAGACTGAGGGGGAAGGCGGTGGGGCCTCCCCAGCTGCCCCACAGAAGATGCAGTTCTTCGGCCGCCTGGTCAATACCCTCAGTAGCGTCACCAACTTGTTCTCTAACCCGTTCCGGGTGAAGGAGGTGGCTGTGGCTGACTACACCTCGAGTGGCCGGGTTCGGGAGGAAGGGCAGCTGATTCTATTCCAGAACACTCCCGGTCGCACGTGGGACTGCGTCCTGGTCAACCCCGAGAGCTCCCAGAGTGGATTCCGGTGGGTGATGACGAGCTGGGCCACGTACTTCTTTCCTTGACCTCCAGACCTCGCTGGAGGTCCCATGGCCAAGAAGCAGCTTCTGTGGGTCGCCCTCTGAGGGGCGTGGACAGGGCAGGGCAGAGGGGAGACTCTACTCTTAGAGTGGGGGGTGGGGCTCCCAGACCCCACACCTCTGGCCCATCAGGGTCCCAGTGCAGGGGCTCAGGATGGAAGGCTGGGCTGTTCCCACTGGGGCTCGGCCTGCGCAGAGCACGGGAAGGAGGAAGGACAGGGAGGTGAGGGGCCGATCAGGCAGGGCCCACTGGGATGACCTTTAGCCCTTGTCCTTACAGGCACCGCTGGCCTCAGAGGGGCTGGGTTTGTTCAGAAGGGCCTGTAAGGGTTGCACAGAGCTGTCACTTCTCAGGCCATGCTGGGGCTGCCTGGGGCCAGAAGGGAAGAGTAGGGAGCCAGGACAGGGCCGCAGGAACTGGGCCGGCCGCAGAGCTGGTTGGGAACCGGCAGAGCAGTAGCAAGGCTGCAGTGTGGGCGCCGGCCGGGCAGACTGGCGTCGAGTTGGGCTCATACCGATACCCCTCTTCTGCTTGCTCCTCCATCTGGCTGTCACGCCAGCCACCCATCCAACACGCACCCAGCACCTCCAGTGTCTCCGGAGTCTCGGGCTCTGGGCCAGGCCCAGCTGGCGCTGTGGGATGGCAGATGTGGCCTGTGTCTTTAAGGAACGTGCAGTCTGGAGGGAGCAGCCCCTGCAGAGAGGGACTGTAGCACCGGAGCACGCGAGGAGTGCTCTGACAGGGGTAGAGCCCAGGGAACAGTGGGGACCACAAGACGTGATCGGGAGCTATTCTGCGTTGGGAAGAATGAGGAGAGCCTGTCTGGCAGAACAAAGTGGATAAGGTCGTTCCAGCCACGCAGAGGCGTGAGGTGTGAGCCTGGAGGCAGATGGCTCTGGCCGGACCCTAGCTGCTTCCAGGGCTTTGGTGAGAGGTGAGGCTGGGGGGCGGCAGGGGAGCACTCTGACTGAAGAGGCGTGGCAGCAGGCGTCTCTGCAGGTGGCAAGCTGGGGGCCAGGGCCCACCACCAGGAGAAGAGCAAGGCAGAGATCAGGGCTCTAGCCAATCAGGTGAGATTTCAGAGCCTGGCTGTACAAAGAAACTGAGGCAGAGGCACCCACAGCACACGCTTGGGCTAAGAATGCGGCTCAGCAGCCAGTCCAGAAACCAGTTTTAACACGGCAGGGCCAGTCCAAACTCTGAGTGCCTATGGGCCCGTGCTGGCCGCCTTCCAGCTGGCATGCGTCGGGCCGGCCTGCACCTGCCACTCCAGGACCCTCCTGCAGTCCTGCACCCGAGGCCTGCTGGGAAGACAGCACTGGCCAGGGCGCTAGGTCCACTCCTTGGAGGGCCACTCAGCCCCACTTTTGAGATGCTCTGCCCTGGGAATGCCACCACCCTCCACATGCAAATAATCACCAAGTCCTGTCAGTCGTTAATATTTCTTGCCGGGATTCCAGATTTGTGTCAGTCTGCTTGAGTGCCAGTGTAGGCAGACCTCTGTCCCGGAGGTCCAGTTCTTTGCCAACAGTCTGTTAGCTGCACCTAAGCCAGGCCTGCTCTTAATTGGACGGTGCTGTCTAGTTTGCAGAATGCTTTTCCCTGTGTTATGTTAGCACACCCTCCACCGACCCACGGGGGTAGGCAAGGAAGGCAGCATCCCATCTTACGGATGAGAAAACCAAGGCTCGGGGATGATGAGTGATGCGTGCCAGGCTGCACAGAAAGCAGTGCAGAAACAGAATTTGTCTTCTGCATCCCAGTTGTTTCCTGTCTGTGCTGCTGTGTTGTTTCCACGTATTTAGGCAGAATAAGGAGCATTGGGTGGGGTTTCAAGCTAAGCACATTCTCTCCTCTCAAAACTCCTGACATCCCTAACTTGGCTCTGGAGTCTTTTTTTATCTTCTGTTCCCTAACCTGCTCCCACCCAAGCATTTCCATTTAAGCAAATGGCATCATCCGAGATGGCTGCGCCAGATCCAGCCATCACACCCACCTTTCCAGCCAGTGGGAAGGTGGAAGGGCAGGATGAAGAAGGGCATGCTCCTTCTCTTTAGGGACATTTCTCAGAAGCTGTACACATGCCTTCCACCTAGTTCCCACTGGCCAGAACTCAGTCACATGGCCATAGCTAGCCACAAGGGAGGCCGGGAAGTGTCACCTGTATTCCAGACAGCCACGTGCCAGTCTGAAACCTGAGGTTGTGTCACTGTCCATTTTGCTGATGGCAGTCTTCTCCAGGCTGTGGTCATTGCACACACGGACTCTGCTGCACTGAGCCCTCTGGCCTGTTGCTCGGCCTGTGGTCTTGCTCTCCTCTCCTCCTCTTCTGAGCCGCTGTCACAGTGCTCTTTCCAGAGGACAGATGTGATCAGTCACTCTCATGCTTAACTCTTCAAGGGCTTCCTGTTTCCTTAACGCATCAGGTGCTTAATAGGCCTTAGAGGGGCCCGTGTGATCCAGCCTCGTCTCTCTGGCCTCAGCTCATGCCACCTTGTGCCCCAACCTTTGCCCAGGCTCTTCCCTTGGTCTAGAATGTGTCCCCTTGCTTTGCCTGCTGCCCTCTGCTTGCCCTCTCCTGACCTGCGGGCTTGAGGGGGTGCTTCTGCCGTGTGTCCCCAAGGCACCCCACCCCTGCAGTGCGTAGCCTGCCTTCCCGGAAGGCCACAGACGCCGTGAGAGCAGGACCTGTGTCTGCAGTGTGTGGAGAGAGGGGCTGGTGCGCTAGACTTCCTCTTCAGGTGCCTTTACATGTCTGCTCCCTCTTTACTTCCCTGGGGGGCTTTGGACTGTCCCCAAAGTACTTTAAGTGTGTTAGAGTAGATATCAAGGCCCTGCCACCTTGTCAGGCTGCAGGTGGAGGTGTTCTGTCACTCTGTCGCTCTGTCACTGTGTCGATCTGTCGCTGCCATGAGCCATAAGGCTTAGCTTCTGCATGGGGGATGGAATGGGGTCTCCTGAATTCTCAGGTTTTATTCCTGAAGGCTGCTGGGTGGAGAGACTGGACGCTGGCTGATAAGGTGGCACCAGCGGCAGTGGCATCTGCAGTCCCTTAGTGCATACTGCGTGCCGGCACTAGGTGTTAACTCATTCTATCCTCACAACAGTCCCGGGAGGCAGGGGCGTTGGGAGCCCTCTCACAGGTGAGGAACACAGGCTTGCAGAATTTCAGTACCTTGCCTAAGGTCACACGGCTGGTCAGGAGCAGAGTTACTTGAGCTCCAGCACCTGGCTGTGGACCCCACCGTCTTCCCTTTCTGACACCAGGGCCACGTTGCAGTGTGGCGAGCTGGGTGGGGCTCCGACCCCTGGGCTGACCCTGGGCCCTCCCCGCCTGACATATGGCACAGGGCCCTGGCTCTTCCGGCGTGAGCCCCCGGACTGTTGCTTGTGGCATTGCTGTGTACATTATGATAGCATCAGTACTTCCGTTCCTGGTACAAATTAATCATTTGCTGCTGATATTTACTTGTAACATATGACGTTTGATGAAACCGGCCAGCCTCTCACTGGTATCTCAGCAGAGACAGGGCTGGATCTCCCAGGAGTCCTGATCGATGCCTCCATACCCTTCATAAAGGGTACTAACTTTCAAGGCCATCTGGACTGGGACTTTGCCCCGAAACTGCTTTTCAGGAAACCTCAGACAGGCAGAGTGGCCCGTGTCTGGGCCACCCTCCCCGGGCTTTGCATCTTCTTCAGTTTATCCGGCTGTGGCCCATCTTCACCGAGCAGAGCTGAAAACGGCAGGTCTCTGCCCTTGGGGACCTCAGGCAGGAGCCGGAGAGGGTGGGTCTGTGCCCCGTGTTCATGACATAGATGTTTTGATGGGAACGTGGGCAGCTCTTATGTTCCCCAAATAGGCCTCGCCCCTTGACATGGCTTTCTCTGCTAAGAATGTCTTTCCTCGAGTCCTTTCCGATGTGCGGCTCCCTGCCCCACGGGCCTGTCCTCGTTCCCTCTCAGCCATCCACACTCCCAGGCAGCCCCTTTTGCCTCAGGTTGCCGTGTGTCTGCTTCCCTGTCTGTTTCCCACCCTGGGCCGCAGCGCTCCCAAGGGGCAGGGCCTGTGCCGAGTCCTTCCGTTCCTAATGCCGGGTGTCGGGCCAGGCGCTCTGTAAGTGCACGGTAGATACCTGTTCACCGTGCACATGAACGAATCCGTGATCGCTGAAGGTTAAGCGCGTTTGACGGGAGGGACTGGGAAGGGCCCTGCTAGGGTGATCGGGGTAGAGATGGACCTTAGGGGTCTGGAGGACTCCACCAGGAGACGGCATGAGGGGAAGGGCCCTGCAGGGAGAGGGCACATCACAGGTGAAGACCTGGAGGAGTGGGGAGTGGGGACCCTTCGGAGAGTCTGTGGGGAAGGAAGGGCTTGTACTGGGCTTTGAAACAGGCAAGTTAGACGCCTCTCTGGCCTGGGGGTGCTTGGCCATTTTTTGGCCCGGGAGTCCTTTAAGAGTCCCAGGGGAATGTGGACAGGCTCACACTGCCACTTTGAAGAGGTTCACAGACCCCCTAAGACTTATCTCCAGACCCCTCCCACGAAGGCAGAGGCAGAGGCTTCTCGGCGTGGGTACCGGTTGGCTTTTGTCCGGACTTCTGGAAGAGAGGGAAGGGACACACACCTCCATGTTCCTCCAGGTCTTCGGCCTTCTCCCTGACTCTCTTTCTCCTCCTTGCTCCAACCCACACCTGGCTGTCCCCCAAGGACACTGCTTCCTGTGCAGCCCCCTCCGGGCCTGGAGTAGGGTCGTCCTTGCCCCCAGTCTCAAATCTCACATCATCCTACGATATCGCCCACTCTCAATCCTGGGGCGGGCATCTGTGACCTTGGGCTGCTCCCCCACACCCCCAAAGATACAAGCCCTCAACTCCGTGTGGCCTCCGGTTCCTGGCCTCTCCTCGTCCACCCGGCTACGTGCCGGACCTCGTCATCACCAGTGATGCTCTTCCATAAATGCGGTTGCAGGCACCCCACTCTCCT
The DNA here is from genome assembly GCA_004363605.1 of Indri indri. Classification (NCBI taxonomy): domain Eukaryota; kingdom Metazoa; phylum Chordata; class Mammalia; order Primates; family Indriidae; genus Indri; species Indri indri. Next base: position 14,424 of record RJWJ010024254.1, on the reverse strand, counting down.
GTCTCCACTTCCTGTCTTTCCAGCTCCTCCCCTCCAGTCCTCTGGCTCCACACTTCCGCCTCTGCCAGTGGATTGCTCCTGCACTCCGCCCCCATTCCTTTCGCTGCCTCACTTCTCACCCGCTGTCTGCAGCACTCCCTCCAGTACATTCCTTCCCCGCTCTCTCCATCATGGGCTCGGCAAACCCCAGCGCTGGTCCCTTCCAGTTCCACCGTGGCTGGGGGAACACGCCTTCCTGCCGAGGGCTCTCCCCGGCATATCACAGCGTGAGCTGCACGTGCGCCTGTGGCGTGGTTTGACACCCTTCTACATTTCTCTGTCCCTCCGCTCTCCAGCCGGGAAGGCACGCCTCCCTCTTCCCCCAGCCTCCAGCGCCCTCCCCTTCGAGTGAGTTTACTCTCAGCAAGGGCCTTGCTTCTGTCTCACCGAGAAATAGAAACAGCCGGAGGAGACTAACTACCGCAGCTCCCTCCTCCCTGCCTCCCCAGCTCTGTACCCACCTGCTCAGCCTTCCCTGTTGTCACCACAGATGCACCGTCCTGTGTCCAGCTGAGGCTGGTCCCTCAGCTCAAGGCCGTCATCCCCTCTCATCCACGTCACGACACCATTTCAGCAATTCTTTCCCCTCTTTCCTGCGTAACACTTTTCCCTCCTCTGCTATATATCTTCTAGACTGAATATGGCCCCACACATTCAAAGTTCATATGTTGAAGCCCTAATCCCCAGTGTGATGGTATTAGGTGGTGGGGTGCTGGGGGGTGATTAGGTCACAAGGGTGGAGCCACCATGGATGGGGTTAGTACCCTTATAAGAAGAGACACGAAAGAGATGATCTCTCTGCCATGTGAGGGTACAACAAGGTGTCCATCCACAAACCAGGAAGAGGGCCCTCGCTGCGAACCCAGTCAGTCAGCACCTTGCTGTTAGACTTCCCTGCCTCCAGAACTGTGAGAAATAAATATCTGTTAAGACACCTGGTCTGTAGTGTTCTCTTTTAACAATCTGAACTGACTAAGACATTTTCCATCACTGTACAATGTACTGTTTTCTCTTTTTTGTTGAAAAAAAGAAACAACTCTTTCTTGACCCTACCTTCCCCTGCAGGCACTGCCTATATTCAGCCGTCACCATTCCTGTTCCCCTGTTCTCTCTCTTTAAACTTTTTTAAATAGTGGAATAGAACACACATATGGAAAGCTATGTACAGCTCAGTGATTTATCACAAACACCTCTGTAGCCACCGCTCATATCAAGAAATAGAACATTGTAGCACCCCAGAAGCCTCCCTTTTGTCCCCTCTCCCCCAAAGAAAGGTAACCAGTAACCTGAATTTATGGTAGTTGCTTTTGCATCTGCCTCTTTGTTCAGCATTTTGTTGGTGAGATGTATATACATTTGCGTGTGTAGCCATGTCATTTTTCTTGCAATAGAATGCCATTGTATACTGTGTCACAATTTTATTCATTCATTCTACTGTTGATGGGAATTTGGGTTGTTTCTAGTTTTCTTGGTGCCTATCTGCATGCATTTCTGTTAGGCATGTACCCAGGAGTGGACTGGCTGGATCATAGGCCGTAACAAACATATCTTCAACTTTAATACATAATGCCCATCTGTTTTCCTAGCAGTAGTGAATGAGACTTCCTGTTACTTCATATCCTTTGTTTCTTGGTATCGTCAGTTTTTAAAATTTTAGTCATTCTGTTGGGTGTCTAGTAGTGTGTTATAGTTTTATTTTGCATTTGCCTGATTTCAAATGAAGTTAAGCACCTTTTGATATGTCGATTAACCATCCGTGAAGTACCTGCTCAGTTCTCTTGACCATTAAAAAAATAAAGTTGTTTATCTTTTTCTTAGAGTTTTAGCAGGGTTTTTTATACATGTACATTCCAAATACACAACCTTTGTTGGTTATATGTGTTCAGCCAGAAATTCAGTGTTTGACTTTTAATTCTTTTAATGGTGTCTATTGATAAACATGAGTTCTTAGTTTTGTTTTTTTTTTGAGACAGAGTCTTGCACTGTTGCCCAGGCTAGAGTGCCGCGGAGTCAGCCTAGCTCACAGCAACCTCAAACTCCTGGGCTTAAGCAATCCTTCTGCCTCAGCCTCCTGAGTAGCTGGGACTACAGGCATGCGCCACCATGCCCGGCTAATTTTTTCTATATATATTTTTAGTTGTCCAGCTAATTTCTTTCTATTTTTAGTAGAGACGGGGTCTCGCTCTTGCTCAGGCTGGTCTCGAACTCCTGAGCTCAGAACGATCCGCCCACCTCGGCCTCCCAGAGTGCTAGGATTACAGGCGTGAGCCACCGTGCCCAGCCAAGTTCTTAGTTTTAATGAAGTCAGATTAATCCATCTTCTCCTTCATGATGTGCTTTTGTGTCCTGTTTAAGAAAGTCCTTTTTTTTAGTACTTTGAGAAGCATTCCTTCTTTCTCCTATTTTCTGAAAATTGTTTAAGATAGATGTTATTTCTTTCTTAAATGTTTGGAAGAATTCATGGGTGAAGCAATCTGAGCCTAGAGTTTATTTGCGGGATGCTTTTAAAGCATAGATTAAATTTCTTTAACAAGTATAGGACTATCAGATTCTCTTTTTCTTCTTGCGTTAGTTGTGGTATGCTGTATTTTCAAGATTTTTTTCCCATTTTATCTAAGTTGTCGAATTTGTTTGCATGGTTGTTCACAATATCTTCTTTTATTTTTGAGACAGAGTCTTGCTCTGTTGCCTGGGCTAGAGTGCCGTGGCATCATCCTAGCTCACAGCAACCTCAAACTCCTGGGCTTAAGCAATCCTTCTGCCTCAGCCTCCCAAGTAGCTGGGACTACAGGCATGCGCCACCATGCCCGGCTAATTTTTTCTATATATTTTTAGTTGTCCAGCTAATTTCTTTCTATTTTTAGTAGAGACAGGGTCTCTCTCTTGCTCAGGCTGGTCTCGAACTCCTGAGCTCAAACGATCCACCCGCCTTGGTCTCCCAGAGTGCTAAGATTACACAGGTGTGAGCCACTACACCCAGCCACACAATATCTTCTTATTTTCTTTTTACTATATGAAGGCTCTGAAGGGATGGTACTTTGTGTTTTCTTTATTTCTTGTTTGGTTTTGCTGGGGGTTTGCAATTTTTAAAATCTTTTCAAAGAACCAACTTTTGGCTTTGCTTATTTTTTCAGTATTACAGCTAATTTCTATTTCATTGATTTTTGTTTTTATTTTTATTCCAATTTCTACCATATGTGCTGTTATTTTTCGTCTTATTGAGATGAAAGCTTAAATCATTGATATCTTATTTTTAGTTATAAATTTCCCTCTAAGCACCGCATTAGCTGTATCCTAAAAGTTTTGATATGCTGTATCTTTATCGTCCAGTTTAAAGTATTTTCTAATTATCATTGTGAATTCTGTTTTGACACTGGATTTTAGAAGTATGTTGCTTAGTTTCCAGACATTTAGAGAATTTTTCTAATCATCTTTTTGTTATAGGTTTCTAGCTTAATTCCACTGTGGAGAACATACTTTTGAGTATCAGTCCTCTGAAATTTGTTGTGATTTGCATTATGGGCCAGCAATTGGTTTATTTTTATAAGTGTTCTGTGTGTAATTAAAAAATAATGTTTGTTCTGCAATTTTTTGTATAGCGTTCTATAAATGTCAGTTAGGTTGAGTTTGCTCATTGTGTAACCTTACTGAATTTTTGTCTACTGAATTTTTGTTTTATCAGGTTACTGAGAGAGGTATGTTAGAATCTCCAATTATGATTGTGGACTTGTTTATTTTTCTTTTTAGTTCTGTCAGATTTTTTTTAATGGAACAGGTTCAGAAGGTATGTCAGGTTTTGCTGTATACATTTTAAGACAATATTATTAACTGCATGGAAAATCATGGTTGTCAGTTATCTTATTGAATTGACCTATGTCATTCTAAAATGTCTCTCCTTAGTTCTAAGGATATTCTTGCCTTAAAGTCTGTTTTTTCTGATATCAGTATAGGTACAGTAGCTTTATTTTGATTAGTGTTTACATGGTATGTCTTTCTCCTTTTACTTTCAATATTTCTGTATCCTTTTACATATGGAGTCTATTCTAGGAATTATTTTTTATTCCTTCTGACAATCTCTGTCTTTTTATTGGCGTACTTAGGCTATTTACATTTCACGTAATTACTTATATATTTGTGTTAAAGTCTACCATATTGCTCTTTGTTTTCTATTTTCTCAGAGGTTATTGGTTCCCTTTTTCCTCCTTTTTTTGCCTTCTTTTGGATTAACCAAGTCCCCCTCTTCATTTCTCCTATTCATTAGATGTTTTATTAGTGTTTTAGTCATTATTGCAAAGACTACAATATGCATCCTTGACTTATTACAGTCTACCTCAAATTGATAATTTTGCTACTTCTTAGACAATGCAAAAACCTTTGAACAATTCCATTTATCCATATCTTACTTTCTGTGCAATAAGTATGTTTGAATTTGAATTATGTATATCCTCAAAGCATTATTATTATTATAAACAGTCAATTTTGATCTGTCCATGTATTTACTTTTTCCATTGTTCTGTATTCTTTCTGTACTATCATGCTTGTATCTGTGATGGGTTTTTTTTTCTGCTGAAAGAACTTCCTTTAGTAATTCTTTTACTACATATCTGCTGGCAATGAATTCTCTCAGTTTTTGTTTGTCTAAAAATTACTGTATTTTACTTTTCCTTTTGAAGTATAATTTCATTGAATAGAATTTTAGGCTGGCAGTTATTTTCTTTTATCTCTTAAAAGATGTCATTCTATTGTCTTCTCACTTTCATTGTTTCAGTCAGTAGTCAACTGTCAGTCTTGTTATTGCTCATTTGAAGATAATGTATCTTTTTTTCCCTCCAGGTATCTTTGAGATTTTTCTCTTTGTCTTTTATTTTCTATGGTTTTACTATTATGTGCCCAGATGGTCACTTTCTTTATGTTTGTCCTGCTTGGGGTTTGTTGTGCAGTGGCATCATCATAGCTCACTGCAACCTCAAACTCCTGAGCCTTCTGAGTAGCTGGGACTATAGGTGTATACCACCACACCTGACTAATTTATATATATATCTTTTGGGGAGGGGTAGAAACAGGTTCTTAGTATGTTGCTCAGGCCAGTCTCAAACTCTTGGCCTCAAGCGATCCTCCTGCCTCAGCCTCCCAAAGTGCTGTGATTACAGGTGTGAGCCACCATATCCGGCCAACCTTCTTCAATCTGTATCTTGATGTCTTTCATCAGTTTTGGAATATTATCAGTCAATATTTTTATTGCTTCAATCTCCTCTCTTTCCTCTCCTCTGAGATTCCAGTTATATCTATGTTAAATCTTTATACAATTTCTCATGTCTCTTGATTTTTTAAATTCATCCTTTGTGTTTTGGGTGGGATATTTTCTGCTAACCTATTTTGCTGTTCCTTTTTTCTGCTATGTCTGGTCTGCTATTAGACCAATCTGTGGAATTCTTAATTTCGGTTATTGTATTTTCCAATTCTAGATTTTCCAATCAATTCTTCTTAAAATAGATTTTTTCTTTTATTTTCTTGAGCATACCAGATTTTTAAAAGTCTCTATTTGATAACTCTAATATCTGGATCACTGTGGTTTCTGTTTCTATTGTCTGTTTTTACTTCTTAGACCTATTTGGTCATTTGGTCCTATTTTTTGTCGTGCCAGGCAATTTTTGTTTGCATGGTAGATATTGTGTATAAAAATTACAGAGGCTGTGGATGGTGTTATCTTCCTTCAGGAGATTTACTTTAGGCTGCATTTCAGGCTTGAGTTTGGCCTGTCTTAAGTTTGTCCTCATTCCTAGGTTAAAACCTTTACTCTTAGGGTAGCAGTTGCTAAGTCTCAGCTGAAAGCCTGTGTTTTACGAGGGTCTTTTTGCCTTGGTGGGCCTGAACTCTAGTCTTTATTTCCCTAACCCTAAAAGTCTACCAAAATTTCTGCTTACCTCTCTTCTCTGTCCTCCCTACTGGTGTTTCTATTTGGTTTCCTGATACATTGCTCCGCATAGCTTAGGAGGGAATGTTGCATGGAGAATTCTGGGCTCGCTTCTCTGTGATTCCATCAGGTTCTGGCCATCTTGGAGACTCTGAATGGCAGCCTTTGTTTTCCCAGCCTAGTGGGAATGCTGGAGGAACCAGGCTGCAGTTTTACACTTGGCCTTTATATTCTGCACACAGATCCCAGTGTCCTGAGTGAAAAAGTGAAAATGTGGGGCCTACCTCACTGTGCTTCCTTCTCTAAAATCTTGGTCCTATATGCCTTGCCTGCCCTGGTTTCTCTCCAATGCCTTCATATACTTGTTTGAATTTAGTTTTTCCTTTGTACTTGTTTTTAGTGGGAAGAATAGTCTGATACAAGCTACTCTGTCTTGGCCAGAAGTGGTAGTTCATCCCGCAAGTTTGAGATGTAATATATTTGCATTATCATTGGGTCAAGATATTTCCTGAATTTCACATGACTTCTTTTAACCATGGATGACTTATATGTATCTTGTTTAAAATTCAAACATGTGGTACCATTTGTAGTTATCTTTTTGCTATTGATTTCTAGCTCAATTGCATTGTGGTTGGAGACCATAGTCTAAATATTCTCAGGTCTTTGAAATCTGTTCAGAGTTGTTTTATGGCCAGCATAGGTCCAGTTTTTATAATTTTTATATGTGTGTGCTTAAAAAGAACGTGTATTCTGTAGTTAGTGGGAAAATTGTTTTATATACATTCTGGTCTGAATGTTTGTATCCCCCAAAACTCATATGTTAAAAATTTCCAACGTGATGGAATTTAGAAGTGGGGCTGTTAGGAGGTGATTGGGTCATGAGGGCTCCACTGTCATGAATGGGATTAGTGCTATTGTAAAAGAGGCTTGAGAGAGCCTGTTTCTTTCTTTCCTGACGTGAGACACATAGGAGGCACCATCTATGAGAAACAAGCTCTCATCAGATGCCAAATCTGCTGGCACCTTGATCTTGGACTTCCCAGCCTCTAGAACTATGAACAGTAAGTTTCTATTGTTCATCCATTACCCAGTCTGAGGTATTTTGTTACAGCAGCCCTGAGGAACTAAGACAATATGTCTGTTAGGTCAAGTTTACTAATTGTTCGACATATAGTAGGGATATTTTTTTTGTCTGCTTGTTTTATAAGTAACTAATAGAGGATATGAAAATATCTTACTATGATTATGGACCTATCCAGTTCTCCTAATTCTGCCAAATTTGATTTTATTTTGGAGCTTTATTATTTGGTACACATAAACTTAAAATTGTCATATTTTCTGAGTGAATCAAAACTGTTATCATTATGAATTGTCCCTCTTTGTTTCTAGTAATGCTTTTTGCCTTAAACTCTACTTTGCCTAATACTAACATGTAATAGCTTTACTGGCTTTCTTTTGGTTTGTATTTGTATAGTATACTTCCTTATACTTTTAATCATTTAAAGAGTATGTAGCTGTCCTTTCCTCCCTTCTTTTCTTTTCTTTTTTTTTTTTTTTTTTTTTGAGATCTAGTCTCGCTCTGTCACCCCAGCTAGAGTGCAGTGGCATCATCACAGCTCACTGCAATCTCAAACTCCTGGGCTCAAGCAATCCTCCTGCCTCAGCCTCCTGAGTAGCTGAGACTACAGGCATGCGCTCCCATGCCCGGCTTATTTTTTCTATTTTTTTAGTAGTAATGGGGGTCTTGCTCTTGCTCAGGCTGGTCTCAAACTCCTGAGCTGAAGCTATCCTCCTGCCTTGGCCTTTCAGAGTGCTGGGATTACAGGCGTGAACCACTATGCCTGGCCCAGGCTATCTTTTTTTTTTTTTTTTAAATACCTGTGTCAACCTCCAGAACCAGGCTACCTTTTTATAGCAGACAACCTTGGAAGATAGAGATGGGGTCTCCTCCTAGAGCGGAAGGTAGGTTTGCTTATTTTTCAGTATAATAAAGATAATATCTTCCTCTGGAGCAAAACTTAGATTTGCTTCTTGCTGATTATAAGAGATTCAGGTTTCCAAGCTCAGGGTTTCTTTCTTGTAATGCAACATTAGCAAGTGTCACCTGACCCTCTTCATGTCACCCTGTGGGAATCGGATCCCAGGGAATTGGTACAAATGCTGATACTCTGGCTCCTCTTATTGCTGTGAGTAATAAAGTGCCCTTTGTCTTTGACCCAGGAATCTTGTGTCTTCTACCAGCATCCATGAAACTGTGTCAGGCTAACTTGTTAGTTTGCAAGTAGGGCAAAATCTGAAACCTTTCAGAGTTCCTGACAGAACCCTAGGCATTAAAAGATACAGCCTTGGCTTACTGAGCTGTATAATTGGTACATTAGCGTCTTGCAGAAGGTCTTAGAACCCTTAAGCTCCATTTATTCCTTTCCAGGCTTCTATGTCATGTGTTTTTTTTTTTATATTATTTAGTTTTTATCTAAAATGCAACAGGACTTTATACGATCAATATTTACTTAGATTAGCCCACACATTTAGCATGCGATGATGCTTCCTTCTGTCTTGCCTATTTAAACATCCATTATCTGTGGCTTTCATTGTTGAGAAGCCAGCTGTCATTCTAATGTTTTCCTTTAAAGATAACTTTTTTCCTCTGCTGTTGTAAATATTTTCTCTTTGTATTTTGTTTTCAGCAGTTATAATATGGGACATATATCAATTATTACCGTGTTACAATATGTTGAACTGCATGTATCATTATCAGTTATTGTTACATAAGAAACTACTCCAACACTTTCAGTGGCTTATAGCAATAATTGTTTAGCCCACAAATCTGCAGTTTGAGCAGAGCTCAGTGGGAAGGCTCAGTTCTACTCCATATGGGATCAGCTGGGGAGCTTGCCTGCAGGATCAATTCTAAGGTGACTCACATATAATTACTTGGCAACTTAGTGCTAGATGCTGGCTAGGATTTCACCCAGGGCCAGGGGTCCAGGACCAAGAGTCCTCTGCATGGATTGCCTTAGCTTCCCCACAGCATGATGGCTGGGCCCCAAGAGAAAAGAAGTAGAAACTGCCAGTCTCCTAAGGCCTCAGTCTGGAAACTGGAACAGCATCACTTTTGCCACATTCTATTGGTAAAGCAGTTACAGAGCCAGATTAAAGGGTGAAGAGATACAAATTCCCACTGCTCAGTGGAATGAATGTCAAAGATTTGGGGACCATGTTTTAAAACCTCCATGAGGTGCCTAAGTGTTGATTTCTGGTTTTGTTGTTGTTTTGTTTTTGTTTTGTTTTGGGGGGGGAGCTTATAGGGTATTTTAAATCAATGGAATAGTTTGTTGTTTTTTAAAAAATAAGTTTTGGAAAGTTTGCAGATGTCAACTCTTCAAGTATGGCTTCCATCTAATTGTTTTCTGTTCCACTTCTTGCTCTCCACTTACACATATGTTAGATCTCTTCATTATATGGTGTATGTCTCTTATCTACTTTCCTGTATTTTCCATCCTTTTGTCTCTCTATGCTTTATTCTGTTTGCTCTTTCCTGACCTATCTTCCTGTTCTCTTCAGCATTGTCCAATCTGCTGTTATATGTACCTTTTGAGGTCCTAATTTTGGCAGTGTATTTTTTTAATTCTATAATTTCCATCTGATTCTTTTTTTTCATATTTTAAAGTTCTTTGCCAAAATTTTAAATTTCCTGTTTTAACCTCTTGAATTTTAAAGTCTGTGTCAGATAACTTCAGTATTTATAGCCCCACCCCACTTATAGATCTGTTCTGTTAGATATTGTTTCTGTTGGTTTTCTTTCATGTATTATCTCCACATGTGCCTGGTGAGTTTTGATTATGTGCTGGACATTGTATGTGCAAATACGCTTTGCATGTTTGTACTGCAGAGATAGTGTGAAGCCTAGTTTGACATTTCCTCATTCAGAGGGGATTTATTTTTGCTTCTCCCAGGTGTCTCTCAGTCAGGATAACCTCAGTCCAATTTCTGGAACTGAAATCATTTGAGGCCAAGCAGCAGTCCCTGGGCAGGCCTATCTGTGTACGGCTCACGCTTATTCCTAGGCTGTAGTCCTTCAGAATCCCAGCCCGAAGTAAGAGATGCTCATCAGGGCTCTCTCCTTGGCAGATCCCTGGACTCCTGTCCCCATGTCCTGAGCCCCTGAGGCTGCTAAAGGTGCTGCATGTCCCCCCATCCTATCAAGTAACAGCAGCCTGAACGCTGGTCTCAGTTCCTGGGTTTCCATCAATTCTTCCAGCCTGGTAACTCATCGCTGTCTTTTTAGGTGTCCGGTGTCTGTAAGCAGATGCTTTTTATAGTTTGTTCAGCATTTCTGGTTGTCCTCAGTAGGTGGTCTGTTTCACATTACCTAGAGCCATTCATGGAAGCAGAAGTCCTCAGAGACCCGTTTTCTTCGGAGCTGTTCTCATTAGCATTCAAATGCTTGACAAAACTTTCCCCATTAGCTATCTCTCCCTTTATTTGCTCTCCTCTGCAGCAAAACGCCTCAAAAATATTCTCTATACTAGCTATCTCCGATTTCTCACATCCCATTCTTTCTTAAACCTGCTCCAGTCAGGCTTGGGTGCCCAGCACTCCACTAGAAGCATTCTTGTCAAGGTCACTCAGGCCTCCACGATGCTAGCTCCAGTGATCAGTTCTCAGTTGGCATTGTATCTGACTTGTCAGCGGCGTTTGGCGTGGGCACTCTGGAGTTAAGAGGCTGGTGAGATGGGGGCGGGGGGAAACCAGCCAAGGGGCAGGAGAAATGGCTTCCTTCCACCTCCTCCTTTCCTGTTTTCTTCTTGTTGTTGTTTATGGAGCACTGATTACCTTATAGTCTACTTCATGTACTTCCTTATTTTGCTTTTTTACTTTACGCATTTTGTTGATCTCCCCATAATAACGTAGGCTCCAGGAGGACAGGGCATTTTATGCATTTTGTTCATTAATTTACCTCTCCATTTAGAACAGTGTCAGGCACAGATCCTATGCTCAGTCAATACTTGTTACGCGATTGCACTCCCTGGGGAAGGACAGGCCGGCCCTGTTGAGCCAGCACTCTCTGGGCACTGCCTCCACTGGACCCCGGCTGGCTGCAGACTTTAGGGGTGTTTAAGACAAAACCTTCTGGTATGTTGAAAGCCCTAGTCAGAACTTCAAGCAACCACCACTGACATGTAATGGTTATGATTTTGAAAGTGCTTTTGTAGAACTTTCTCGTCTATCTTCACAGCACCTCTGGGAGGTTGGTGGGATAGGTGCAGTTAGTCTCATGTTTCGTATGGGGCTCAGAGAGGGAAAGGGTTTTCCCAAGGTCACACAACAGCTTAATAGCAAGACTTGGACTCAAACCCAACTCTTTAGATATGAACAAAACTTTTTTTCTGCCTATAAAAATAACATATGTTCATAATAGAATATTTGGAAACTACACAAATGGATAAAGGAGAACAGTTAAATTATTTATCATGCTTCCCTGCACATTTTCTCACATTTCCTCCTTCCTCCTTTTTTTTTAACGTGGTTAAAATCACATTGCGTTTTTGTTTTTTTTTTTTTTTTTGAGACAGAATCTCTCTCTTGCCTGGGCTAGAGTGCTGTGGCGTCAGCCTAGCTCACAGCAACCTCAAACTCCTGGGCTAAAGCGATCCTCGTTCCTCAGCCTCCCAGGTTAGCTGGAACTACAGGCACGTGCCACCATGCCCGGCTAATTTTTTCTATCTTTAGATGTTTGGCCAATTTCCTTCTAGTTTTAGTAGACACGGGGTCTTGCTCTTGCTCAGGCTGGTCTCGAACTCCTGAGCTCAAGTGATCCTCCTGCCTCGGCCTTCAAGAGTGCTAGGATTACAGGCATGAGCCACCACACCTGGCCACATTGTGTTATATGAAATTCGTATCCTGCTTTTTTACTTAACATTAAACAGTTCCCTGTTCTTTTAATATCTCATTTTAATGGCTGCATGGTATTTCATTACGTAGCTGTACCACAATTTAGATAATATTCCGTTGCTGGACATTTAGTTAAACAACTGTTTAGTTCCTATGATGTACAAAGGGCCAGGTACTTGAGGCTGCAGCTCTCAGATGTGGCAATTAAATGAGAAAGTGGATATGACAGAGCTGGTGGAATAAAATATTAATATAAAAACACCACATGATGGCACTGAAGAAAAGAAAAGAAAGACTTTAAAAAAAAAAAAGCCGAAACTGAATTCCGTTTAGATGTGCATGTAGACGTGTGTGCGTGCGCGCCCCGGGCAGGGGACTCAGGCTGGAGCGGGGCGGGCCGCAGCCTTCTGATTCCAGCAGGTGTGTGGGCCGAGGGTCCCACCCAGCTCATTTCTGTGTCTACCTCTGTCCTGGCTCCACAGACTCTTCCAGCTGGAGTCGGAGGCCGACGCCCTGGTGAACTTCCAACAGTATACCTCCCAGTTGCCGCCCTTCTACGAGAGCTCCGCCCAGGTGATGCACACCGAGGTCCTGCAGCACCTGACTGACCTCGTCCGCAACCACCCCAGCTGGTCGGCGGCGCACTTGGCAGTGGAGCTGGGCATCCGCGAATGCTTCCATCACAGCCGCGTCATCAGGTGGGCAGGGGGACACGAGCGTCTGGACAAGGTGTTTGCCCTCTTGTGTGGGCAGCTGGGGCCATGGGGTGTCTCTCAGTTCTGCCTCAGTTCTCCTCCAAGTTCGACTTATGAAGAAGCAGCATTGCTCCTGAGTTAGAGCGTAGGGACGCTGACTAAAGTCAGAAGGAGCAATGTCATGTGTCCAAGTGCATACCGGGTGCTCGCCCCTGGGAGCTGATTTGTACCTACCACGAAACCGAATCCTCCCAATCGCTGGGAATTATCGTCATCCCAAAGGGAGCAAGTCCCTCAGCTGGAGAGGGCTCAAGAAGGGCTCAGATCCTTGGGGTCTCCTTCCAGATCTGGTTGCCCTCCTGGAAGTGGGAATGCCTCCTTTTGTACGTCCATTCAGCCAGCAGGTATATCAGCTATTTCCCCCTGGTGAGGGCACGGTGCCTGCCCTTGCACAGGATGCCAGTTGGCCATCTCACCCAGCGGTAGCCACACCTCCTCTGGTTCTCTACCCCAGGCAGCTCGGTTCAGCTCCCAGGCCCAAAGCTCAAAACTTCAGTGCACGTTACAGTTTACACACATGATCTTGGACAGCATGGCATCCAATTTCACTTAGCTCTGTCCGTTCCCTAGGCCAGGCACAGCAGGCTGTGTAGGTGTGGATATTGGAGCCCAGAGAGGTTAAGTGAATTGCCCTGGGCTAGGGAGATTTCCGCATCCCGCCACCCTTTTCTATGCCACCCCACTGCCCACTTTGTGCTGGTGTGGCTCTGAGGCACATCTCTCATACAAGTGTGCAAACTGAACTAAAACCCAGTACAAGTCACATGAGATAGAGATGAATTGTGAATCAGCCCTGAGTTTGAACCAGCCAGCTTGAGCATGGCAGGAATGCTCTCAGACACACCAGAATGTTGAATTCCCTGCTCTGCACTTGGGTGTCCCAGCACCCCTGCCACCTTGTGCCATGTGCCTGCTCACCTCCCCGCCCTCCCTGCAGCTGCGCCAATAGCACGGAGAACGAGGAGGGCTGCACTCCCCTGCACCTGGCCTGCCGCAAGGGCGATGGGGAGATCCTGGTGGAGCTGGTGCAGCACTGCCACGCCCAGATGGACGTCAGCGACAACAAGGGAGAGACCGTCTTCCACTATGCCGTCCAGGGGGACAACTCCCAGGTGCTGCAGGTGAGTGAGGGGAGAGGCAGGGTGATCGGTACTGACACCTCCCTGTGCCCACAGTTCCTCTTTGGCCCCTGGGCTCAGCTGTCACTCCTGGGCCTCTCACTGTTCCGCCTTGGTCCTTGAGGCCTGAGCTCCTATGTAGAGTGTGCACACCCCTCCCTGGCCCTTCCCTCCTGATGCCTGTCGAGAGAACACATCCTTGGCCTCTTTGCGACAACCCCGGGAAAGTCCTCCAACCCAGCAAACTGACCAGTTCCAGTCGCTTACACAAACTAAACTAGTTCCGATTTTCCCGAGCTCCTCCTGTGAGCCAGACCCCTGCCTGGAGGGGCTCCTTTACAGGAACTCAAACCAAACCAAACCAAACTCTCTCCGCCTCCTGTAGGCATTTGTGTTAAAGATGCTCCTATTAATTTTTGAATACCTAGGTAGAAGATTTTCTAAAACATTGTGGGCAAGTAGATGGAGTGATGTTATTTAAAAGCTACTTTATATATTAGGTTGGAAGGAAAAGGCAGGATTTTGGATTCTATTTTATTGTCTGGAATTAGAAGATTCTTCTAAAGGTTACGTCCTTCTCCCTGCCTTGGCATCAGAATGGAGCTACGTTATTCTCAAAAGTGTGGATTCATGTCTTATGCTTGGTGCTCCTAGGGAAGGGAATTCCACACTCGCTGTTGAACGCACTCTCACTGAGCCCCAC